>CM021105.1:452834244-452941856 GCA_007115665.2 Sequoiadendron giganteum
ATTGCAGAACATCGAAGAATCCGGTTTGTTTCAAGCAGCATCTATTCCAATCACCTTACAGAGCATCGAGCTTGTAATTGCTTGCATTAAGCATTACAACCCGACTACAAGAGAGATCCTGTCAGTTGACGGGAGGGTGATTTGCAGCTTGAAGCCAGTAGACATAGAGACTTGTTTTACAATCCCACCATGCCCTACCAAGAAGGTCATATCAGTGACAGAATGCGAAAAGGCATTCGAGGCTTCAAAAGACAAGTGTTCGCTTATAATGGCTGAACATTGGCTGAAAACAAAGAGGAACAGTTTGCCCAGAGTAGTTGGTAGAGGAGAATTCAAAGACGAGTACGGAGTGCTAATCACCCTACTCGGCAGAGTCACTGGACAAGAGGAGGGAAAATCCTTCCAGCCGTGGATGTTCTACATTATTGGCAAGATAATCAGCAGAAAAGAACGTTACGACTGGGCCTCCCTGATCAGTGACACACTCCACCAACAATTCACCGGATGTCTAGAAGAGCACCGTTTCCACATGTGTTCATACCTGGTCTACCTGATAGCCTTCCAAGGCGATTTCAGAACATTAAACACTGTGGGAACCCTGGGTGTGCAAAAGGTACAAGAATACTTTCCTCGCTTGGGGTTCACTCTAGCGGAAAGACATTTCAAAAGGATAAATGACCTTTTTACTATGCACACCGTGCACGAGCTAGACCATGAGATGCACGTGCGTATTTCACCAGCAGCTAAGGCAGCAATGGTGGACTGGGCGGATTGGTTCGTACAATTCCCCACTTTCACCTACATACGCGTGTATGGCTATAATGGCCACCCCGCCATGATGCCACGTTACCCCTCAGATAGGGTAGTGTTCATGGAATTCCTGAGGCAATTGGCCGAGGTTCACTCTTACCTTCGTGTAAAGAAAAAGACTGCAGCGAACTTTCCTTTTCAAATGGGACTCTACAGATGCAGGACTGCAGCTGATGCAAGGTTGATAAACCAAGAAATAGTGAGATTTAATCTCAAGTACCTCATCGACAGGAGGCCATCCTATGACCCCAGAGGCATCTTCGCAGCTCACCTTGAGCAAAGATCATCACATGAACCTTTCATGGAAGATTTTTGGGTCAACTGCGAAGATGAGTTCAAAGTGAGAAGAAGGAACCATAGCAGATTCAAGCTCTCACAGATTGCAGAATTCATGTCAGAAGACATCGAGGGCTTATCTGAAGACGAAGGAGAAGTTATTCTTTCTTCCTTCTTCACGGGTCTAGTGGATTCACAACCACTCGGCAAGGTAGACTGGTACGCGAAAGAGAGTACGTCTATTGAGGAAAGAACGGGTAGAGTAGTTCGACACAGTCAACTCTGCCTGGACAGTAAAAGGACAAGGAAGGTAGTACTTCCCCGATCAGAGCCGCCAGCGGTTTAGTCTATACTACCTTCCACGTCTAGGAGGAAACCCAGACAGAAGAAGATGAGCTTTCCTCCAGAAGGAATGCGGATGTCAGGAAGCACATGGGGGAGAAAAGGAATTGCCAGCACAAGCCGGCAAGAGGTATAGGTGGAGACAGCCACCAATTTGCCTGAGACAGTTGAGACCGCTGCAACTACGCAAGAACCGGTGATTGAAATAATCGCTGTAGAGATGGAAACCATTGTAGAAGAAGTTGTAGCAGAAGCGGTGCCAGTGATAGAAACAGAGCCACCAGCTTCACCACCATCACAGAGGTCACAAAGTCCTATTGATTTGGACTCGCCACCACGAGACATTGCCACGGCACAGTCTCGTTCTTCTAGCATTCAGGGGACCTATGTTCCTCCTCCCAGCGATGCTAGCCGAGATTCTATCTGGCTAGAAAGCTCGCTCGGGAGGAAGAGGGAGAGGCCTTCTTATCAGCTTGACTTCTCTGAATTCCATCATGTCCCACAAGACATGCCGGTAAAGAAGTTGAAGAAGCGGACGCATGTAGGAAAGAATGCAGAGAACGAGGTTATCATAGAGACTGCTGCCCCACCTGAAGACAAAGATATACATAATGTGAGGGTTGAGGATTTCACGCTTTCAAAGGTGAACCTTGGAAAGACCACTCGACAGGTGGAGGTAGACCTTCTTGGAATTGCCTCGGCGAGTGTCAAAGAAAGAATGACAAAAGATGGACAAGACAAAGCAGCCTTGAAGGCTGAAATCCGTCAGCTAAAGTTGTACATTTCTAGTTTGATACATGACACTCCAAACTCCTCGGCTTTGCCTCAAGGACTGTTGGATCTCCCAGCTGAAAGAAACCATCATCGGTTGATTACATACGGTAAACACTTGAGACATCAAGTGGATGAGTTTGTTGTCAAAGGGCGGTGTGTGTTGACAGAAGCATATCAGCTGAGAGACAGAGCACATGGACTTCGATCAGAAATCCAGAAGTCGGATATAAAGGCAGCTCAAGAGAGGCCGAGAGAGGAGGCGACAGTTGCTGATTTGCAACAAGCATATGAATCAGTTACGACCACAAAAAATAAACACCATCTCTTTGAGTGGAAAGAACAGGTGGCATACAAGGTAAGAGCCTATGATGCCAACTCTGTGGAGCTGATTGACTATAGACGCTTCGTCGCCAATATTATCAACTTCGCAAGAACGTTGGTAATATCCTTCCCGGAGTTAGAATATCGGCGGGAAGGAGGAGAATATGTGGAACTTGAAACCGTGCAGACACGATTCCAGGATGTCATCCGATCTTCATTCCTTGAAGATCCCAATGGCTGCAAATTAGCCAAAATTGCAGCCATGTCTGTCCAGTTAGATGAAGCAGCTACCCAATGCATAACCTATCATCAGCAGCTTACGACGGGTGAAGAAATGCTTAGACGCCACATAGTCATCTTGAAGAGCATTAATTGCCCGGAGGCCGAAGAGGTCAATGACTGGATAGAGACTTTGTTGACCAGTGGTGAAGAGGTGTAAAGCACCAGGGGAGGACGTCCTACCCTCCAAATAGCATTAATGATGACTGAAGTCAACTTGATGCCCCTTTCCAAGTTGACTCCAGATCTCCACAGATCATGCATGTCAGATCCCACTAATCTAGGATGTCTATTTGACTCCCACGATTTGTGGATCTCAAATCTCCTCAAAAGGTGGATGTCTATTTGGAGACACATTTGTAACATAAGTTCATTTTTAGTTAGGTGTCAGTCAACTGAGGTAGACTTCTAGTTTGACTTTTGTTTAGTTTCAGTTAACTGAGGTAGATTTCCAGTTAACTGTTTGCTCACCGAAGGAGATTTTAGGGTTGCCTACTCCTTTGAGTTTCTATAAATAAGAGCCTTAGGTTCTTTATTTGTTTAACCTTTATTTACTAGCAAAATTGCTGCGCCACTGTTGCCAGAGTTAGCTTGTTTATATCTGTTCACTTTTGGATGAGAGTTCGTTGGTTGATCGCTATTGTGCATGATTTCGTGCCTTTGCTGTCCCGACCTTTGTAATTCTTTGAAGAACCTTGAAGAAATAAATCAGATGGTGCAAGCTTGATTGATCTAATTATTTGAGTTATTCAAAGTCTTGTTTTTAAATAGTGCGTTGTTTCAATCTCCTCCTTGGACAGGTGTCGTCGCCTCCTTGGATATTTTGTCATCAATCATTATCGTTTGATGTTGTTTAATGATCTTTCTTACAGCCTAGACTTTGGACAGGTGTCGTCACCTCCTCGGGAATCCTGTTAGAAAGGCCATCGTCCCTTGTTGTTTCCAATGAGCTGCTTCCAAGCCTATACCTCGGATAGGGGTTCCTCCTCCTTGGCAAGTCTCAGATCCAGTTTACCGTAACGAGTGTTTGCTTGTATCGAGCCCTATCTTGGTATATATCCGAAGGTTCAGAGCCTCGGCCATATTCCATTGAGACGGAGGATTCAAGTGATCCAACCATACCATTTCGCTCCTATGCCCTCATGCTCTGTTTTCTTGAGGAGGTAGGATAGTTTAGAAGCTTAGTTAGTCGTAGTTAAGATCTGCGGAAACCAGAGAAAAAGCTTAGCTACGGCGCATTGGTTTATGCACCCTTGTGTCCTACCGCTGAGTAAAAAAGATAGAAAATCTTAGTACACCCCTTTTTTACAGTATAAAATCAGCAAAGAGAGATCTTCCTCTCTATAATCCGAAGAGCATGTACTAACACACTTGCAATAGCTGTCCGTTTCCAATAAGCACTCCAGAGGTGCTAATTGAAGCGCCAACACTAGATGAAATGCGCCTAAGGTTGAACAAGTTCCTTCTCACCATGTCAAATGCACCCAAAGGAGCTAGGACTAGAGGAGGAAAATTACCAAGTGTATGACAAGGAAGTCTAGGCGTGGAGAGGTAAAGGAGGATAAAATGGAAGTTCATACCCTCAAATGCGCCCCTCATGGGTAAGTTAAATAAATTTAAAATTCTCTAAGGCATTACAAAGAAAAATTAGGAAATACGCCTAGGGGTGAAATTGAAATTTTCTTAAGGCAAGATGAAGTCCGCCCAGAGACAGGAAGGAAATTCTTCGGGAAAATCAAGGAAAATGCCAAGGCAAGAAAAATGAAGATTGCAGGTGTGGAATGCATCCAGAATAAAAATGAGCAGACCTTAGTAAATTTTATTATTTTCTCAAAAAAAAAAAAAATTATATGTGCCCCTTCGTTCGGATACACATGAAAACGATGAGTTTTGAAGGGAATTTTCTTCTGGGTATTGAACGTTTCCAACTGGGAGATGATTTGAACTTGTTCCACACCTCGTTCGTGTCGTTTTGACAAAGAATTTTGCCTGGTACCTGTTTTAATGAATTTCTTAAGACAAAATTAAAATTTCTCTAAGGCAAATGAGATGAATGAGTTTGCTAGAATGTTTTAGCTCGAGAATTGAATTGGATGACTTGAACAATTTTACAAGATGAAATCAAATTCCCTAGCTAGAGGAAATGAAATTGAAAAGAAGTGATTGATTTAATATTTTAAAAAAATGCAAATGGGATGAAGCAGGTCTGTGCAGGGATGATGAATTCTCAAAATTCTAGAAGTTAAAGATTCTGATGCTTCGAGTGACAAGTGTTGCAACTGGCAAAAGAGGGGAAAATGAAATTTGAAAGTTTGCTAAGTTTAGCCTCTTCTAGAATTCGACTTGGCTATAAGGTTTCAAGTTCTTTTCATTTTTGTCACCAGTTGTTGAATATTCTCAAGTTGCTGAGAAATTTGAATTTGAGGAAGAAAAACTTGAAGTTGCTAAGGGCGTGAGTTTGCAAAGAGGTGCGAATTTGCAACTGCTGAAGTGCAAGTTTGCAAAGGGAAACTTCTTCAGTTGCTAAATGTACATTTGATTTGCAAAGACTTGAAGTTGCTGAAGGCGTGGCTTGCAAAGAGATGATTTAAGTGGCTGAAGTAAAAACTTGAGTTGAAAAGTTTCGAGTTGCTGGAGCGTGAGCCTGTGAGAAACTTCTAGGTTGCTGAGAGCTTTTAAGTGGAGTTGCTGAAAGTATGATTTGGGCTGCTAAGTGCAAAGTTCCTGAAGGTTCGAACTTGTGAATAGAGTAAGTGCGAATTTGAGAGAAGTTTCAAATTTGTTGAAGGTGAATTACTGCAAACAAATACTTCCACATATTGGACATTGTGTTGCTGCAAGTGGAGAAACTTCAAAGTTTTGAAGTGAACAGGCACAATTGAGGTTTGCAGCTGAAAATGACAAAGTGTTGTAGCCTTTTTATTTTTTTCGAAAATCTGCTGGCACCCTCAAAATGTATTGTTTTATAAAACTTATTTTCTAATGACTCTCTTGTATTTTGCAGAATGGCTGAATCAAGTAGAAGAGCTGCAGGAAGAGGAAATCATGCTGAGTCCACAAGAGCAAGCACATCAAGATAGGTAGTGATAAAGAAGTTGAGCAAATCCTTCCTGCCGGAGTCTAAGTTTTCTTCAAAATTGGGCAAACTGAGTGACACAAACATTGGCTCTTTCAACTTGGAGACTTTCAAGAGGCGAATAATGGGAACTGGAGGTCATCATCTGTCAGTCACTTCGCATAACATTGTAAGGAGTGGACTTTATGAAGCTGCTAGTTTTCCTCCAGCAATCCGATGTCCAGAGCTGATCATGGAATGTGCTAACTATTACAACGCAGAGCAGAGGACTATTATTTCACCAGATGGCAAGATATTGGCCAACCTTACGTCAGAGGCAATTGGGGAGGCATTTGGAATTCCTGTCCATGAAAAGATGATTTACAAAACAAGGGAGAAAAGGAACGCCCTTCTAGACGATGATCTTCTGGAAGGGGACGATGTGCATTGATGGTAGATAGTGGTTCCTGTAGAGGAGTGGAGAATCTCCAATGCATTCATTGCCCCACTCCTCTTAGTGGCGGTTTTTAGGGCTAGAACCCTAATCAGGGCTTATGTGGCTCAATCTGAGCCTTCCATTGTATTTGAATCTAAGCCGTCCACTGGGCTGGGCTTGATATAAAAGGGGTATCCCCCTCATTTGTAAAATAATTAGAATTAGATCAGAGTCGGACAAAATTAGAGATAGAGTTGAGCTAGAGAGTAGAAGAGACTTTTAGTTAGAAGTTAGCTTAGTTTGAAAAGGAAAGAAAAGCTTTCCCTTTGAAAGTTTTTGTAAAAGGTTGTTGTGGAGAACTCTCATAATATAAAGAACTTCATTGATTAGTGATTCTCTCTTTCCTTGTGAGTGGTTGACAAGGCTTTTTTGGCTTTCCGATTCAAGTAGATAGAGTAAAATAGATTTGATTCCATGCAAGGAGTTGTTAATTGTGGAATGTGGCGTTTGATTTAACCAAGTCTTCTTTCATCCATACCACTAGCGTACTAGTTGACAGTGAGCTCGCCCTGCGTGGTCGACTGGAGTATTAGCACTTAACTTCGATTGTGGTACATATGCTTGTATGCATTGTCTTGATGGTATGTACATGTTGTGTCATAATTTGAACATCTTTCTCATCTTTTGAAGATTGCACCAATTTTGTGGAAGTTGTCTGAAGGGAGATGAAGCAAAGTTTGGTTTTGAAGATTGTTGAAGTCGATCCTCACATTCCACCCTTTAGAAATAGATTATAGAATCCCTACCCCTATTCCTTTTAAATTCAGTATTTTCCCAGTTAACTTAGGAATCGAAGCATCATTGTCAAATCATTCGTGTCTTAGTTGCTTTGCAAAGTTGAACAAATTGTGTAAGTCCCCTTGGAATACCCAGCATATTCACATCAACCAACTGATTCTATTTGCGACATAAGGAACCTTGGAGTTGAACGCATGATCTTTCACGCAATCTTAGCATGCGAAATACTTTGATCAAGAGAGAATAGGGTGACCGTTGGACATTTTATTCTGTGTTGGTGTGGTCATAAAACACCCGTCAACAGGTTCCTTTTTATTCCTGGTACAAACAATACTCCGATGAGTTGTATAGAGAGGCCAGATTTCAAATTTATGGTGCAAGTTCCAACCCCTCTTACTGGATGTGCAGAATCATCCCCAATAGTCACTTCTTTGTCAGATTCTTCTTTCATAGTATCTAGGTGTTCTCTAAATCCTGTCACGTGCCTAGATGAACCACTATCAATTATCCACTTGTTGTCTTGGTTTGGAACTTGACTTGATAGTGCTGAGTAGAAGACAAATTTCTTAGAGTCATAGTTTGTATTTGTTTTTCCAACTTTAGCAAAGGATGCTTGTTGTTTTGTTTTATCAGGGCATTTCATTACATAGTGTCCATATCGATCACATCTGAAACATTGTATTTGAGAGATGTCTTTCCTCTTCTTGAATGATCCTTTCCCATAAGAATTCCTCTTTCTTTTGAATGACCCTTTCCCATAAGAATTCTTCTTACCCCTTTTATGAGAATTTGTGTTTAGCACATGAATATCCTCATCTATGGGTTTCTGATTGTTTCCTTTAGTTGAGAGTCTTGTTTCTTCTTATAAGCAGTCAGTTCTCAGCCTATCAAATTTAGGGAGTTTAGATCTCGCACTTATTCCTTGAACAAATGACTCCCATGAGTTTGGTAGGCCTCTTAGAGCTATTAGTGTTAACCAGTGTTACAAGACTCGCCTAAACTCGGCGAGTACTCGCGAGTCCTGAGGCGGGTGAGGCTGGGCAAGTCAAAATGACTCGGATGCCGAGTACTCGCCGGACTTGGCAGACTCGCCGAGTCTTGTGCCAAAGACTCGGCCGCCACTTTGTGGGCTTGAGTTGGCAAAAAAACATATTTTAAAGTTTCTTTTTTTTTCTTTTTGCTTTTATACTTGCCTCTATTCCTCCAAAAGGCACTTCATTTCATTTTCAAGCCAAGTAAGGGAGAAAAAAGAGAGAAGAGAGCCAAAACACATTTGCATTGAAGGAAAATCAGCAAAGAGATTGAGCACCAAATGCTTATTGAATCACATTTGTGCAGGTTCGTAGGTGATTTTGCTGCATCTAGAGGAGTCTACAAGGGATTGGAAAGAGATTTGCATTGATTTCAAAGAAGATTGAAGAGGTATGTTTGAGT
Organism: Sequoiadendron giganteum; assembly: GCA_007115665.2. Taxonomy (NCBI): domain Eukaryota; kingdom Viridiplantae; phylum Streptophyta; class Pinopsida; order Cupressales; family Cupressaceae; genus Sequoiadendron; species Sequoiadendron giganteum. Next base: position 452,842,770 of record CM021105.1, read on the forward strand.
TTTGAAGGTTTTTTTTTGTTTTTTTTTTAACCAAAACTTCATTTCTCTTCTTTTTTTCTTCTTTGTTTTTTTCTATTTTGTTTTAATGAAACAAAGATCAAGTTATAAATAAATACAAACCCTAGATGTGTGTGTTTAAGTTTTTTGTTGAACAAACCCTAGGCATTCTTGCAAAAAAAAAGAGTTTTATAGTTGCAAACTTGCAAACCCTAGGTTTTTTAGTTTAATTAAAAATTATACTTTGAATGCTAATTTATTTGAAATTTATGTGTTATTGCAGCTTTTTTTATATCTATAAATTTTCTCCATCATATTCACCATGTCTCAAAGTAAAAGAGATCATTGTTGGAAACATGCCATTATTTCCCCTCAGCGAAAAAAAGGAGAAGTACAATGTTTTCATTGCAAAACAATTTTTCTTGGGGGTGGCATTAATAGATTGAAATACCACCTTGCATGTATACCGGGCCAAGATGCTAATCCTTGCACAAAAGTCCCTGCTGAGGTAGTGCGTGAAGTGCAAGTGCAATTGGAAACCTTTGAGCAACAAAAAGAGTTAAAAAAGAAGCAAAGAGAGGAGATGACAGCCGTGTGTGGAGTTGGAGATTCGAGTTCTTCCATGCCTCCAATTCCTCCACGGTCTTCACCTTCAGTTGTTGGTAGTGGTGGTAGTGGTAGTGGTAGCATTAGTATTGGGCCTAGAGTTCGTCGATCTAGGCTAGATTCATATATTTTGCCACGGACTACTTCGGGTTCCCAACCGTCTCTTGAGAGCATGGGTTGGAACAAGGATAAACATGATGCAGCCAAAGCTGCAATTGGAGACTTCTGGTTTTATTGCGACATTCCATTTCATGCAGCCAGGTAATTCTTCTTTTGTTTTGTTTTAAAATATATAGCTTGTTGCTTGATAGTTGATTCTTTATCTCTTGAAGTTCATTTTTAATTTTTTAGAGCTATGTTGAATTCAAATTGAAATTATGCATTTTTCAATACTAATTAGTAATTACTAACTTAATTTAATTTTTTTGTGTTAGGTCTCCATATTGGCAAAATATGATTGATGTAGTTACTGTTTGTGGGGCAGGGTTCAAAGCCCCTAATGATGAAGAGATAAAAGGCCCCATTTTGACCCAAAAAGTGGTTGATGTGAAAGCCAAAATAGAGGAGCAGCGAGAAGTTTGGAGGATGAAGGGTTGCACCATCATGACTGATGGTTGGACCGATAGAAGAAATAGGACATTGCTCAACTTTCTTGTTTCTTCCTCAGGTAAATATTTTACTTCCTAAAATGCATTGCTTTAGTGATTAACAATCAAGATTTTAAATTTATATTTTATTGAATCATTTATTTTGTTTTTTATGCAGGTGGTACCGTGTTCATTAAATTTATTGATGCATCTGGCGACACCAAAAATGTTGAATTCCTTTGTGAGGCTTTGGAGGGTGTCTTGGCTGAGGTAGGAGAGGAGAATGTGGTGCAAATACTCACGAATAATGCAGTAAATTATGTTGCTGCAGGTAGACTATTGATGGATAGGCACCCATCATTGTTTTGGACACCTTGTGCCGCTCATTGCCTTGACCTTATATTGGAGGATCTTGGCAAGCTTGACTGGATCAAAGCATATGTGGAGACCGCAAGGAATATTTGTAAGTTCATATATAATCACACATGGGTCCTCAACCTTATGAGGCAATACATGGGACAAAAAGAGTTGGCTCGCCCTGGGATAACACGCTTTGCTACCAACTTCATCACTCTACAATCCTTACTGCAGTCAAAAGGAGCTTTGAGGCGGATGTTTGTTAGTGAGGAGTGGTCTTCCTCAACATATTCTAAGACAAATGCAGGGGTGGATGTGTCAAGTTGGATTTTTGATGAGCAGGGCTTTTGGGTGCCTACTACCGAGATTGTCAAGGTAAATGTAAACAGTAATATTAATAAGTAATTAGTTTAGTAACATTATATTTTCATTCTTATTTTTATTTTATTTTCTTATTTTTGTTGACTCTTATTATGTCAATGTTTTATAATAATTGTAGGTCACAGAGCCTTTAGTGGTTCTATTACGAGTTGCCGATGGGGAGAAGCCCGCAATGGGCTACATATACGAGGGCATGGATAGGGCCAAAGACGCCATTAGATCCATTTATGGGGGAATTGATAGTAAGTATCGCCCCATTTGGGAGATCATTGATAGACGATGGCACCTCTAGCTTCACAAGCCCCTACATGCAACAACATATTTTCTCAATCCGGCATTCCAATTCCGCAAAGAATTCAAGGCGGATGAGGAGGTTTTGAGTGGGCTCTACACAGTCATTGAGCGGATGTATGATTCTCATGTTAATGCCCAAATTGTTACCGAGATAGAGATTTTCAGACTTGCACAAGGAGATCTCTTTGCAAGAGATATATGCAAAGATACTCGATCGACATTGCAGCCAGGTAAAAATTTATTAAGGGCATAATAGTAGTTTAAAAATTATCACTTTTCAATCTTTTATATTCAATGTTCATAATATTCACATTTCACAATGAGATTTATCTTTTTTCTTTTTCTCATCTCGGATGCATGGTGGGAGAGATTTGGTGCTAAAGTACCAAATTTTCGAAGGATTGCAATTCAAGTGTTGAGCCAACCATGCAGTGCCTCGGGTTGTGAGCGCAATTGGAGTATGTTTGAGCACATACACTCCAAGAAGCGCAACAGGTTGTCAATGCAGAGGTTGAATGATCTTGTTTATGTTCATTACAACCTGCGCCTTCGCCATAGAAAGATATTGGGCATTGACTTGTCACCCATCACGTTGGAGGAGGTTGATCCACAGCCAGATTGGATCACTGAGGCCGAGGATCCTGTTTTACCGATGAGGACCTTGATTGGGTCAACCAGGCGGATCGAGAGGCAGAGGCAGTAGCCATGGCAGAGGAGGAGGATAGAGCACGAGGAGACACCTTGGATGCTAGTTTGGGTGCCACTGAGTCTGACACTGAGACATAGGCAGAGATGATGGCTACAACATCATCCAGGACCTATCTTAGACGTCTACGCAGGAGGACTAATGCTTAGTGATGCAGGCTCCTCTGAGCCATAGACTTATAGCTTTTGTTTACTTTTGAATCTTTGATGCCATGGATTTCATATTCCATGAGTATTGTATACATTTCAAAACATTTATATATCTAACTACTTTGACTCTTACTACTATTATTTGTATTAAGTAATTACTTATTTCCTTCAGCTAAAATTTGCGTTTATACTTATATGATCGATATATGGTTGTGTATAGGATCATAGTAGTTTCTTTTTCATGATGTTATTGTGTACTTGAGGTTTATTCACTAAAGGGTGCATGAAACAAGCTTTAAATCCTTAAAAATCTCTAAATTTCAAGGGTTTTTCTATTTGCCGAGTCTTTGCCGAGTCTTGGGCGAGTCTAGGCTCCGAGTCCGAGTTCAAGTCAAAAATCGGCTTGCCGAGTCCGAGGCGAGTCCGAGTCTTGTAACACTGGTGTTAACGCCTTGCTATCAATTTGATATCCAATTATTGACAGTTGATCTCTTAGTTTAGTGATTCTCATGAAGTATGCATTAATAGACTCTCCTTTGTTTATTTGAACATGGTTAAGTTGCCTCTTTAAAGCAAGGGTCCTACTGGTGTTGTTTATTTGAAAGGTGCTCTCAAGGGATTTAAACATTAGGTATGGAGTCTCATGTTTTGACAAAATAGGTACTATATGGTCCCTAACTGCATCTATTAAAATTTTCATAGCTTTCTCATTGTTCTAAATCCATTGAGTTTTCTCTGGATCATCCTCAGGTTCTCTCTTGTTTTCTTTCACAAATGAGTAACTTATTTTCTTTTAGAATCATCATGATTCTGAATTTCCATGATGTAAAGTTGTTTGCACCTTCAAGGCGATCCTCGAATCTGATCACACTTGACATTATGAAGAATGGAATGTATTTGTGATTTCAAGAGGAAATGCGATTTTAAATAATCTGATTTTAAGTTTAATCAGATCTTCCTAATGTGGCTCTGATACCATGTTAAATTTTGATCAAACCTATCAGATTATAAACTGAAAACTGAAGACGTTATCAAAGCTAAGTCTGAATGAATACATGAAAAAATAAGTCTGAAATTCTGTAGTTGATTTTCGATCTTCAAGAGCAGATTAATTTATTGATTTCTATTATTTGATATAGAGGAACTGATCACCCATAAATATGGGTAAGGAGGGGCACGACCCAAGATGAAGAGACACGGCTTTCAGGAGACGTATCTCATGAGAGACACGTCTTCATGAGACACGTCTCATGATCAACATGTCCTATGAGCGGACGTGTCTTTCATGTTAGTCCCTTCGTCTATAACAACTGATGATTAGCCTCTTAAAAATCAAACATAATTTATATATATGCAATTTGATATAGTTCGATCTGAATATACTCGTTTTATATATTTCTCAAAGCAGATCGCAAACCTATACTTAGTATTTGGAGATTTCGATATAAATGATGATGATGCATAAATGCAATCATCATTTATATCTGACCGAAGCTATCTATCTTCAACACAAATTACTTGTGCCTCTCCTTGATCATCCTCAAAAGAAGATTGTGAACCCAACCCAACAAGGCTGCTAGGTCCTTGCCTAAAATCAACCACTTGCAATGTGAAATCAGATTTTTTCTCAAGTTCAAGAACAACATCATCAATGTCATCTATGCCATCATCCTTGCGTAATTGTGGAGACGAAGTTTGAACAGCAATATAGTCAAAAGGGAATTCATCCCAAACAAGTTCCTTGTCATACTTAGGTGCCAGCGCACCTAGATCCCATGTGTTAAGAAGCTGATTGCTTTGTTCGTTGTGCTCCACTTGTGATGTGTCTCTCTGAATAAGTCATCTGCCAACTCATCACTATACATGTCATCATAAGAATCTCTCTCCATAAACTGATCTTGGAAGTCAAAGCCAAAACCACCTACGTCTTCATAACTGTAGTCATCATTGTTTGTTGTTTTGAAAGCCTCATCTATTTTGCCTTCAACAAGACTATCATCGAAAGATGTGTTAATGATCAGAACATTGCCAACCATGGTACTAGTGTTAACAAACTCACTAGATAGCTCTAGGGATGCATTGAAGGCTGCTGTCATGTCTTTTTCCTCATGTACAATCTCATCAATTGAAGCTGCATGCACTTCTAAGGAGTTGTTTTGAGGCTTTGTAATACATGCTTCTTGATTGATGAAGTCTTCTTCATAGGGAGGTTCTAATAGTTTGTCTTTCTTGCATTCAAGCTCATCTCATGAAATTTTTGTTATTGTCATGTCAACAGCAGCAAGCTCCTTCATAACCACCTTTCTTGCCTTAGACTCTTCCTTTTCTTTCACATCGATCTCTTGAAAATTTCCTCTCTTCCTTAACCTTCTTATGTAGTTAGCCAAACCCTTTTTGCTAGGGTCTCTCCAAACAACGAAGTCCAAGAAAGCTTCAAAGGAAACATTATCTTTGATCTCATCCAAAATATTTTGATATTCACCAATAATTTTGGCAACTTCACTATCATAATCGACTTTTTCCCTTTGATACTTCACTAATGCTAATGGGTGAATTTAGTTGTGTAACAAAATGAAAAAAATGGCCGGCATATATCAATGGTATCAGAGCTATGATTCTGCCAACCTGTGGTCTAGTGAGTTCAGTTTCCGATGAGTGATAGAGCCCACCGATACTACACCAGAAGTCAGGCGGGAAATCTTCCATATCAGTTTCCGTGTACACCAGAGGCAGACACTTTTTCTGAGGCACTAAGAGAAACAGGGCAAACAGTTGATAGAGGTAAAGCAGTTGCAGAGATGGCAGATAGCAACAAACAACCCGCAGATGATAGAGATGACAAAATGGAGAAGAAGTTGGATGGGATGATTGACATGCTAGGCCGCTTACTTGCAAAAATGGATCAGCAGGCTGCAAACAATTCCCCCCATACTCGAAATAACTCCAATGGTGAAAATAGTGGAGTTAATGGAAACAATGGCAGTGGGAGAGACAAAACCATTGGACAACATGAAGCCACGTCTAGAGGATCAGCCTCTAGGCCTCTTTTCCCCACATTTACTCAAAGAGAAGAAACCCAAGTTGAAGCTGCAACAAACTTTGCAGATGACGCCAGACAGGCCTACTTGGAGTATGCCTCTTTCCCTCCTGATCTTAGGGAGCAATGGTCGTTTGACTAGTTCATGAATCAAAGGAACCGAAAGAATGGTGTAAGGAATGAATATAGAGCTCCTATGGGTCCTAGAACGGATTACCAACAAGCTCTTGGAATTGTGTCCTTGGCTCATTTCGATGGAAGTGATGCATGCACAGCTAGAGCATGGGTGCAGAAACTGGATAATTACTTGTCCTTGAGACCTATGGCGGAAGAGGACGCAATTAAATTTGCCACCCTACACTTAGAAGGTGCTGCCCATGAGTGGTGGTATCATGGTTTGCTCACCCTTGGCCACAACCTTATCATAACTTATGAAGAATTCACCAACAAGTTGATTGACAGGTTCGACACTAAGGATCTTGAGGTGAAATTCCGGGAGCTTGCTCAATTGAAACAACATGGTTCCTTCAAAACATACATTGGAGATTTCCAGAGACTTTCTGTAATGGTGCCCAACATCACTGAAAGAAGATTAGTGGTGCTATTCTTTGAAGGACTGATGGAATCGTTGAAGGGATGGGTAAAAGCATTTGACCCACCAAGCCTTGAAGAGTCCATCAAGAAGGCTAGAAACATGGAGCTGTCCGCACCAAGACCCAAGTTTCCGTCCAAGCCTTTCCCTCATAGGCAAGACAAAAATCACTGTTCAAATCAGCACAAGAAATTTCCTCCTAGGCTGGATGATGATGCTCGAGACAAGCTTAGAAAGGAAGGAAAGTGTTACACATGCAAGGAGCCTTGGTCAAAAGGACACCGGTGTTATGGTAGAGGCCGTTCAAACCATATGCAGGCCTATTCAGATTATGGATCAGAATCTGATCACTTAGAGCAGCAATCAGAAATCGCTGAAAGTGATGAAGAACATGAGCTAGAAGAGGTGGAAGAAGAACAGGGAGGTGAGGGCACCTTTGCCCAACTCTCAAGTTTCCAAAAGAACGAGTCCTTCAAGCTTCGTGGCTCGATTGGGAAGCATCGTGTAATTGCCTTAATTGATACTGAAGCAACACACAACTTCATTGATGAAGGATTGGTTGCAAAGAAGAACCTCAAGACAGAAGAATTTGAAGGCTTCAAAGTGATGGTTGCTAATGGGTTCCACATCGCTTGCACTCACAAAGTTACCAACATGTCCTTGCAGTTGGGTAACCATGAAGTCAAAGACGACTTCTATGTTGTCAACATTGGAGATACTGATGCCGTTTTTGGCATTCAATGGCTGCGATCTCTTGGAGAGATCTCCCTGAACGTGCAAACCATGGAACTCAAGTTTCAATCGGATGGGAAGAAGGTAGTGCTAAGAGGGATGTCAAACGGGGGTCCTCGGATTGTCTCTTTCAAAAGGATGGAAAGGTTGATCCGACATGATGCAGTTGAGTGGGCTGCAGAGTGCATGATTCTTCGAGCGAGTCCGGTTGAAACAAAGAGAGAATATCCGCCAGACATTCAATCCGTACTCACAAAAAGAAGCAAAGTGTTTGCTATTTTACCACCAGGACCACCTCTAGATAGAGGGTTTGAGCATGTCATTGAGCAGAAGGAAGGGGCCAAGCCGGTAATCACAACACCATGCAGATATCCTAGGAAACAAAAGGATGAAATTGAGAAAAACATAAAAGAGCTTTTGGAGATGGGCTTGATTCGCCCAAGTAAAAGTCCCTTCGCTTCAGCGGTTGTGCTTGTGAAGAAGAAGGATGACACCATCCGCATGTGTGTGGATTAGCGTGCCTTGAACCAAAGCACCATCAAGAATCGGTATCCCACTCCCTGAATTGATGAGCTCATTGATGAGCTGCATGGTGCTAAGTTTTTCTCAAAGATCGACTTAAGGTCAGAATACTATCAGATTCAAATGAGGGGATCGAATGTTGAGAAGACAACATTCAGGTGCCACTATGGTCACTTTGAATTCTTAGTTATGCCTTTTGGGCTGACTAATGCTCCAACCACTTTCCAATCTTGCATGAACAAAACTTTCCAGAGGTAATTGAGGAAGTTCGTGTTGATATTTTTTGATGACATCCTCATTTACAGCAAGACTTGGGAGGAACACCTCCGACATTTGGAGGAAGTGCTTGGCATTCTTGAGAGAAAAAACTTCTTTGCAAAGGAATCAAAGTGTGAATTTGGTATGGGAGAGTTACTCTAACTTGGCCACATCATCAGTGTAGAGGGAGTCAGAGTTGATCCAGAAAAGATCAGGGCTATCGTGGATTGGCCAACCTCGGAAACTCTAACCCATTTGAGAGGGTTCTTGGGTCTATGTGGATTTTGTAGAAGGTTTGTGAAGGTTTATTCACAAAGTGCTGCTCCCCTTACTGATCTAACCAAAAAGGGGGCATTTTTGTGGTCATAAAAGGCACAAGTTGTCTTCGATAAATTCAAGAGGATCATGAGTTCTTGCCTGGTCTTGGCCATACCGGATTTTTCTAAACCATTTGAGCTGCAATGCGATGTTTCCAGAGAAGGAGTTGGTGCTGTTTTGATGCAAGAAAAGCACCCCATTGTGTTCGAAAGCAGAAAATTAAGAGGTATTGAAAGGACTTACTCGATTTATGACAAGGAAATGCTTGCAATCATGCATGCATTAGCCAAGTTCAGACAATACTTGGTAGGGAGTAAGTTTGTTGTCAAGACTGATCACAACAGTCTCAAACACTTCATGCATCAGAAGGATTTGAACGAGAGGCAACAGAAGTGGGTGAGTAAGCTATAGGCTTACGATTTCGACATTGAGTATGTCAAAGGGAAGAATAATGTGGTGGCAGATGCCTTGTCTCGAAGGCCTCATTTGAGCTCATTATGCGAGCTTACAGCTGATTGGAAAGAGTTGTTGCTTGCTGATTATGCCAAAAATCAGTTTGCAACCAGTATTATTGAGGGTACTTGTTAGGATGAAAAGTACAAATTGGTTGATGGGCTGATACATTACAAGGATAGGATCTTTTTGGTGTCCGATTCTAAGCTCAAAAAGAAGGTTTTGCAAACGTTCCATGACATTCCACTTGCTGGTCACCAAGGTTACTTTAAGACTTACCGACAGATCCGTGAAAGATTCACATGGAAGGGGTTGAAGAATGAGGTGTTGAGTTACATCAAGGAATGCCACACTTGCCAAATGAACAAAAATGAGCACACATACCCCGCTGGACTGTTGCAGCCCCTACCCATTCCCAATCAAAAATGGGAAAGCATCTCCATGGACTTCATCACGAGGTTGCCTAAGACACAAGGGAAGGATTGCATCTTCGTGGTAGTAGACAGACTAACGAAGTTTGCTCATTTCTTTGCCATCACTAGTTCATTTGCAACAGCTCAGGTAGTCGAGTTGTTCTTTCATGAAGTGTTTCGGTTGCATGGCTTACCTAAAAACATTGTGAGTGACAGGGACAACAAGTTCCTAAGCACCTTTTGGCAAGAAATTTTCCGGATGAGTGGTACGGTGCTTACTCCGAGCACCAGTTATCACCCCCAAACCGATGGTCAAACAGAAATTGTGAACAAATGGTTAGAGGGGTATCTCCAGAATTATGTTTCAGAACAGCAGAAGGCTTGGGTAAGATGGCTTCACTTGGGGGAATACTGCTATAATTCATCCTATCACATGTCCATCAGGATGTCACCATTCAAAGCCCTCTATGGTTATGAGGCTACCAGCTTTGCAAATTTGGTGTTTGGGGATAGTAAGGCACCTCAAGCCAAAGACATGCTGCAACAAAGTTAGGATATTCTGAAATCTTTGAAGAATAACATTCAGCTGGCACAGAATCAGCAAAATTTGTACGCTGATCAGCGGCAGATTGAGTGCTCCTTTGAGGTGGGGGACATGGTTTACCTTCGCCTCTAGCCTTACAGACAGTCTACTCTCAAGAAGAGTGGAGCTGAGAAAAGCTAAAACCCCGTTTCTATGGCCCTTTCAGAGTCATCAGAAGGGTGGGCGCAGTGGCCTTTGAGCTGGAATTACCGCTTGGCAGTAAAGTACACAATGTTTTCCACGTGTCTCGCCTCAAAAAGGCGTTGGCACATAACATTGTTGTTTCAACCGATCTTCCTCCCTTGGATGAGGAAGGGTTGTTGGTGCTAGTTGTCGAAAGAATCATCGATTCCAGGGAACGTTCTTTGAGGAGACGGACAATGACATAATATTTGGTGAAATGGAAGGATTTGCCGTTAGAGGATGCCACTTGCAGCATCCTAGTTTACACTTGCTTGTGGACAAGCAATTTTGGGAAGGGCAGACTGTAATGTCCCCTTCTCAGCAGTGATCTGATAGTTGGCCGTTAGTCTATCTTGGTGACCCGTAGACTACTCGGAAGCAATAATTAGGGTTCCCTATCTTCTAGGAGGATGTTTCAGCATTTGTTGGAGTGTGCTTCTGGAATCTTGGTGTTTGGTTGGCAGCTCCTTTCTGGGTTTTCAGAGAGCTTCACGACGGTATATCTGGCATGATGATCCGAGTTACTTCCGAGATTTACTATTTTTAGTAAATTCTATTTCTGGCAGTGGTCCTGTTGGCTTCAATGCTTTTGGCTTGCCTCATCACTTGGTTCGGTTTGCAGTATTAGACTTAGCTCCTAGATGCAGTTCCTGGAGAGATAAGTTGTTTTAATTAAAATAATGTTTTATTTTAATTATAACCCCCTTGGTCTAGCCTTACAACTTAAGTCAATTTTAAAAAGGAGATTTTTATGGGTAGGCGTCTCATCAAAAGATTTAAGTGAAATATGTATCTTGTTTTTTGATGTTAACTTGGGGAAAAGGTACGCCAACATGAGGAAGTTGGTAATAAGTTAAAAGCGTGGGATTTACATTGGAAAAAGGGATGCCATCTTGAGAGTCAATGGTCAAACAAGGAATTAGGGCAACTCTTGGGTGGAGCGCACCTTCTGGAAGGTTCTAAAGGTGCTTGGCAAAGTTATAAAAAGGAGGCTTTGGATATTCATTCATCATCTTATGTTTTATAGTATTGTTATGCTGTCGGAATGGTATCAGGATTGCTTCGAGGGATGCATACCTCCTAGCCAGGCTTAACTTCTTGCTTGAAAGATAGCAACTAGTTGGGATTAGTTTCATTGTGTGTTATTCTGCATTTTGCAATTGAGTTATTGTATTTTTAGTCCTTTTTGCAGCTGCTGTTTGCCTGTGGCTGATCTAGATTTATGCTCATATGTTTATGCGTGATTTTATTGGGCTTATGGGTAATGATGGAATGATCTTGGTTGGTTGAGGCGACCCCTTCCACCAAATCTTACATTTTAATTCCAAGTGTTTGATTTTATTATGCAAAATCGCCGCTTCTCTTGGGCCGTACATTTCTGGAGATGCATTGATTTCCGTGCAAATTAAATATGTGGCTTTGAGGTTAGTTTCTTGGTTTCTCCTTGGGCGCCTCCTGTGTGAGCAATGTTTGCATTTGGTTTCGTGGGTTTTGAGTGAGGTTTGAGTGAGTTGTCATTAATTAAGTGAATTTCTGTGTTGCTGGTCCTGCAATTTCAGTGCAGGTCTGCCATAATCAGATTGATAAAAATGGTATTAGTGAGTGGGGATTGAGTTTGTGAGGTCAAGATAGGAATAGGGAAGTCTCCTATTTTTTATTGCAGCATTCTATACTTGCCTGAATGACATGAAGTTCTATCAAATTGTAAGCTAAGCAGTAGTACTGCCAGCATTCTCAGTTACAAGCTATTTCCCACGATTGTGGAAGGGACTGACACTCTTCCAGTCTATAGTTTAAGATTAATCACTGCATTCCCACTGAACAAGTGGAAGAGGTCGGTCTGCTACCTATTTACTTTGATTGTAATGCATTCACATCATCTGCTGATCGGCTAAGCCGTCAAAATGCTCCCGCTGAATAAGTGGTCGAGTTGCACTTTAATTTCAGTACTGTAATTTCATTTCAGTCCTCCTGCTGAACAAGTGGTTGAGTGATTGTTCTTCTTTCAGTTACTTTCAGTAAGCTTCTATTCTGCTAACGATCCCCTTTCGTGTATGCTCTCAACCTTGCCCGCATTGGGATCTGGGTTGATCAGAGGAGAGGGTTACATTCAGCTGGTTTATGTTTGCACTAATGCTAATGGGTGAATTTAGCTGTGTAACAAAATGAAAAACTTGGCTGGCATATATCATGGTGCCTACTAAATCAAGTTAGGGAGTTGGTGCTCCTTGTAGTTGGTGCCGACATAACTGATTAAGAGGTTAGTGCCTATTGTTGATGTTATAGCAGTGGGAGATATCTTTCTCTCAAATTTAAAAATGATGGATAAATAATACCAAGGCAAGTCGGACTTGCTCTATATAATAATTTTATGAAGAGTCACCTTGTTTCTTAAAAGAGGCCAACCTAATTGAGGAGTCACCTAGTTTTGTATAAATACAAGGTGATGATCATTCATTTGATCGTCAAGTTCATTCATCATAATTCACATTCCTAGAAGAAGTTCATACTTGAGCAGCAGACCATCATCTTGTAGCAGCAGATAATCATTTTGTAGCAGCAGACTGATTTCAAGGAGAAACATATTCATTTGTATCTTTGCATCTAGGAGAGGTGCTATTATTCATTGTATCAAATTCAGCTTTGTGTATGGACTGAGTTATAAGCAGATTTCTGCTCTTATTCCTTCAATATATAAGGGATATATTTGCTCGGTTTCTCTCCCTCGAGTAGGAGGGTTTTCCCAGGGTATCTTGTTGTGTTCGTTGTCTTATGTGTTGCATTTTTTGATTGCTTTCATTTCTGATTCTAAATCTAACACGGTATTAGAGCAGGTTTAAGAAAAGATCTGATCATATTTGTTTAAGCAGTCAAGTCAACTTTTCATCTAGGGCAGATCTTGAAGTATCACAGATCTAAGGTTCAAATTATTTCTGACCTAAGGGCAGATCTTTGAAGGTGAATTTGTGCGGAAAAAGAAGATGGTGAGTGGTGTCAAGGTAGAAGATAGGCTTGATGGAGCTTCAAACTTCAACTCTTGGAAACCCAGGGTACTCATTGCATTAGAGGAGAATGATCTTCTTGATTTCGTGGAAAGTGATATGCCCGAGCCTTCCGATGGTACTGAGAAAATCCAGTGGAAGAAAAATGGCACACAGGCTAGAAAGGTCACGATAGACTCTGTGATGAATCACCTAGTACCGATCATCTCCAAGTTGAAGATAGCTAAAGAAATGTTTGATACTCTAAAACGATTGTATGAGATCAACAACACCAGTAGAGACCTTGCTTTGAGACAACAACTTCACCTTGTAAAAATGGCTAAAGATGATTCATTCATCTCATTCTTTATGAAGATTGCTGATTTGAGAGATTAGTTAAGCGCTATTGGGGATATAATTGCAGATAAAGATCTTGTTATGTTGGCACTAAATGGTCTTCCTCAATCTTGGGAACCCTTTATTTAGAGCATCAGTGGGAGATCCAAGTTGCCCAAGTTCGATCGTCTTCAAGCTGATTGTATTCAAGAAGAGTCCAAGTTGGCAGTAAGAGGAATTGGGTGAAACTATCATGATGTAGAAAATCAAGTTCTTGCTACACATACTTCTAGAGAAAGAGGCAAAGGAAGAAAGAGGAATAGAGATAGAGAATCAGATTCTACCCCAGAACCGAAGAAGAAGAAGTATCTCTCTCACATTCAATGTTTCAGGTGTGACAAGTACGGTCACTTTGCTCGAGATTGCAAATTAAGGTCTACACAACATGTTTCTACTGCGGAAATTGACATAGGGACATCTCAGAAGGAGCCTAGCTCTAAAGTTGATTTAGAAGGTTTCTTATTCTAAAGTCGATCAATTTCTTCGAAGAGGAGGAAATGACATTCAGAGGGAGTCAAATTCAGAGAATTCAAGGCACGAGTTGAGAGCTTGTCCAGGAAAAGGATTAAAGTTCTGAGATAGGTCAATGGAGGTGAGTTCACTTCAAGAGGATTTCTTTGAAATCTCTGAGGCAGGGATCAAGAGGGAGTTTTGTGACTCACTAAGAAGAAGTGAAGGTTGCAGTGTTGCAAGGCCAAGTGCAAAATCCTTGGAAGACCTCTTCAGCAGCTGAGAACATAATTGCACAAGACAGTTAATCTAGATTTGACATTGGTAGCTCCGCAAACCTATTTAGAATAGGGTGATTTGGGATGAGGTCGAGGACAATCCTGGACTCGAGCAAGTAAATAGCGCCGAAAGTGTGCATTGGAAACCGCTCCTCTAAGGCAAGCATTGCAAACAATCTTGGACGAGGAGGTTAGGAGGTTGATGCAAGTATTTGGAGCTCCAGAGGGAGTCACATCATCATGAAGATTTGTTGTAATGTATATTTCTCTGAGACGGAGAAATATGAGGTGAAAGCCCTTATAGTGTATATTTCTCTGAGACGGAGAAGTATGAGGTGAAAGCCCTTGTAGAGTATATTTCTCTGTGAGGTGAAAACCCTTGTAGTGTATATTTCTCTGAGACGGAGAAATATGAGGTGAAAGCCCTTGTAGTGTATATTTCTCTAAGACAGAGAAATATGAGGTGCAAGCCCTTGTTCATCTTTGTGACTGAGATGAGACGTCATGTTGAGAGACTCCATGATGACATCAAGTTGAGAGACTCCGTGATGAACCGTTGTACTTGTGTTTCTTTCCACACATGGGAGTAGCTAGGGTGGACGTCATGTTGAGAGACTCCATGATGACATCACGTTGAGAGACTCCGTGATGAACCTTTGAGTTTTCCACAAATGGGTGTAGCCATTGTGGGCGTCATGTTGAGAGACTCCATGATGTGGATATCTGGAAAGATACCTCCCTAGCTAAGAGGGAGTGTTCATACTTCATATTATAGCAGTGGGAGATATCTTTCTCTCAAATTTAAAAATGATGGATAAATAATACCAAGGCAAGTCGGACTTGCTATATATAATAATTTTATGAAGAGTCACCTTGTTTCTTAAAAGAGGCCAACCCAAATGAAGAGTCACCTAGTTTTGTATAAATACAAGGTGATGATCATTCATTTGATCATCAAGTTCATTCATCATAATTCGCATTCCTAGAAGTTCATACTTGAGCAGCAGATCATCATCTTGTAGCAGAAGATCATCATTTTGTAGCAGCAGATCGATTTCAAAGAGAAACATATTCATTTGTATCTTTGCATCTAGGAGAGGTGCTATTATTCATTGTATCAAATTTGGCATTGTGTGGGCCTGAGTTGTTAGCAGATTTCTGCTCTTATTCCTTCAATATATAAGAGATATATTTGCTAGGTTTTTCTCCCTCGAGTAGGAGGGTTTTCCTAGGGTATCTTGTTGTGTTCATAGTCTTATGTGTTGAATTTTCTGATTGCTTTCACTTCTGATCCTAAATCTAACACTACCATTGTAAACCTATTTTATTATAAAGTAGATAATTTTGTACCATGGTTTTCTCCCATAAGGGTTTCCACGTAAAATCTTGGTGTCAACTTGTTCATATTGTTATATTCTTGCATAGTTGTTATTGTGTTAGAGTTTAAATTTGATAAAAGTTGAGAGGGTAAAAATTGTAATATACTAATTCACCCCCGTCCCCTTTTAAAGATCCGACGAAAGCCATTCTCAACGTTCTTTGTGTTTTCAAGAATAGGCTGCATAGAGGAACAGTTTCTCAGAGCTTATATCTCCAGGCGTGATTCTCTTGAAGATTCACGACAACAGCATATAACTTCTAGCTTCTCCCCTCACATTTCTTCTATTCTTGTCTTAGATTATCTTGCATGTCGAGAAAACAACAATTATTCACAGATCCGACCTTCTAGGTATGATCAACACAACATTGGACATAAAAGCCCCGTGCTAGATTTTTCCAAAAAAAAGTTGCCTCACCACCCCTTGTTTGAGGGTTTTCGAGAAAAGTCACCATTTCAAAAAACAAACAAATTGGGTATGTTTAGCTTTGAAGCGCCTACAAAACCCACGTGTCAGATGTTTCTGAGAAAAATAAGCTTCTGTTGCCTCGCTGCCTTTGCCTCTGAAGGGCTCTTGCATGCCATAGAAAAAATTACTTTTTGAAATTTTTGACGTTCTGGGATTGTTTAAAAAGTTATTCTCAATAAAACCCACGTCTCAGAAATTTTTGTAAAATTAACCTCTCAGTGAGGGTATTTTTAGCTGCAGTAGAAAAGATGTCTGAATAGTGTCGTGTGCCCAGTCAATCTTCAAGGTTTTCGGAATGCGATTCTCCCAAGTTGAATACAAGACCAAGTCAGTCTTTCTTCATAATTTCCTGAAAACGGCTGACACCGATTTGCATTGGGCACACCCAAAATTCAATTTGCACAAATTGATGGACATACATACTCAGAAGTCCATAGGTATCATATCTCGTATATTTGATAGCCTTCGAGGCCAGTTTAGAGGGTTTAATATTGTTGGGATTCTAGATATGCAAGCGAGTTCATGAGTATTTTTCACAGGTGGAGTGTTCATAGTCAAACTTCATGATTTCATCATACAACACTCTTTCGTTGAGGAAAATCAAGCAACTTGTGAGAAGCATAAAGTAGCAGAAGAAACAAAGATCATCACCCTAGTTACACAGTCGCCAAAGTTACCAGTCAGTGAACTGCTAGTTGAAGTGTGCAAATATTTCCAAGATTGCTCAAGTTGTTGACAAGCAGTAAACTGATAGAAGAGGCATTTCACGATCCCCAGATGCAAAGGCAGTCAACGGCTGGTTAGAGGAAATGATGACTCGAGTTAATGAGGTGTAAACACTCAGTTAGGATGCCCTACCCCTCCAAAATAGCATTTCTGACACAAGAGTTAACTTGAGGCCTTTTTCCAAGTTAACTCACTGTCCCACAAATTGTGCATATCTATTTTGGAGACACGTTTGTATATTGGAGTTATGTTTTAGTTTAGAATCAGTTAACTGAAGTAGACTTTCCAGTTAACTGTTAGGTTACCTAATTTTAGACATAGGAATAAATCTTGCAAATTGGCAAGAACTAAGTGTTAACTCAAGGAGATTTAAGGGTTCCCTACTCCTTTGAGCCTCTATAAATAAGAGCAACCTTACTCATTATTGTTTTAACTTTTATTAGTTCACAAAATTTTTCTGTCGCTGTGCCAACAAGCTTGCAAGTCAATATTTGTTCACTCTTGGATGAGAGTTATTTGGTTTGATCACATAGTGTATGATTTCATACCTTTGTTGTCCCAAATCTTTGTAAATTGCTGAGCGAGTTTGAGGAAACAAATCAAAAGGAAAATGTGCAATTTGATTCAAAGTTTCAAGATCTATCAACTTTTGTTTTTATAATCTATTGTTTCAATCTACATCTTGGATAGGCGTTGTCACCTCCTTGGGAATTTGGAGATTAATGGTTATTGTTTGATGTTGTTTTATGATCTTTTTTTCAGCCTACACCTTAGATAGGTACTGTCACCTCCTCAGGAATCATGATATCTAGTTTATCGTTTTGTGTTGTTTCTAGTAATCTACATCTCAGCCTACACCTTGGACAAGTGCTGTCACCTCCTTGGGAATCCTGAGATTTAGCTTGCCGTATGAGTGTTTGCTTGCATAAGACTTTATTCCAGCATAGATCTGAAAGTTCAGAGCCTTGAAATGCATTCTGAGAGACAGTCGGCCCAAGTGATCCAACCATTCCCCAAATATTGCTCCTACACCCTCTCGCTTTGTTTTTCTTGAGGAGGTAGGATAGTTTAGCCTAGTTGTAGTTAAGATCTGTAGAAACCATAGAAAACCTTAGCTGCAATGCATTGAGTTTTAACACCCTTGTGCCCTGTCGTCGAGTAAAAAGATAAGAAACTTAGATCACTTTACTTTTTACACAATAACAACAAAAGAGGGAGCTTCCTCTCCTAATTTGAAGAGAAGTTAATTCTATGCATAGCTGTCCATTGCCAATACACACTCTAGAGGTGCGAATTGTAATGCCAACACATCCCAAATGGGAAACCCTATCCATAGCCTCATCCAGTGCTTGAATGAAATCTGTCTTTTGCAAATCCAATTTGAATAACAGGAGGCATGGGAAAACATTCCCTGAGATGCACCATGCCTCTGCATTGAATGAGTTGTAGGAATCAGTGCAAGCAACAACAAAATCGCTCACGAAATCTATCGTAAATGGTGTCCTAGAAGTGTAGCGCACTAGAAAATGGTCCTACAAATGATTGAGGAGGTATGGGTGTTGTTGTTCTCCATTGACGTCTCACCAAACATCATTTAAAGTCCTTCACATGGCACCATGGATCAAATCGAGTAGCTGCAATAGTGCTTGCACCATTTATGGCAAGTCTTTCACATTGCTTGTCCTAGAAGCGTAGTGCACCAGAAAATGGTCCTACAAATGATTGATGAGGTATGGGCGTTGTTGTTCTCCATTGAAGTCTCACCAAACATCATTTAAAGTCTTTGACATGGCACCATGGATCAAATTGAGTAGCTGCAACAGTGCTTGCACCATTTATGGCAGCAGTTGAAAACCAATCCTCAATATTTTGCTTGTTGTGGAGATACAACTCCCATGTGTATGCCAAAAATTGACTTGGATTAGGACATGGCATGAGAAACAGGCCTTTGGAAGAAATCACAACCTCATTCAATGAGAAAAATGGCTTGAAATGGCTTGACGGAACTTAGTGCCCGAAGTGGACAAATTTAGATGCAACCGCTTTCCCCGCAAGGTCCGGATGAGCTTCAAACGCTCACAAAAATCCTTTTGCAGAATATCCGTCTTCATCAGATCATATGGGAAGTTAGTACCTTTATCCTTTTGTCTTGTAGGACTTCAACCCCGTATTGGATCTTCACCTTGCGAAATAATCTTTGGTTCACTTAGAAATACTCGGAAGAAGCATTTTCTTTCATATTTTCTCTTATGTGGAACTTAGACTCCCATCGGGACACATGCAAATCCAACCAGCATTGAAACACATCCATCAAGCCACAAAATTCTCGCAAGGTTTAGATGCACTAAAAAAACTCGCAAGACCATATCTTGCGGAAAAACCATCACCATCCGGACTTGCAGAGAAGTGAACCCCATCGGGACAAGTTCACATTGGACCTTTGTCCAATTTACATGCCTATCCCCACAACACCTTCCAATTTTCCTTTATTGCCTTTGTGGAATAAACACACCCAAGTGAACCATGCGGGAAGTTGCCTACCATTCGCCTGATGCGGAACTTCCAAGTGCATGTAAACCTTATCACTTGTATGTGAACCTTGTAGAAATTCTCGTTCAAATGAAAAACCCCTCTAATGATGTTAGCATGATGTCACTAGCAGACCTGGGGACCTTTGGATGGGATGATGTCATTATTGAACGAATGCGGGAAGTTAGACACTATTACCTTGCAAAGTGCTTCAATTAACTGATTTGAAACAAGAATGCTCCTACGGAGAAACCATCGGCATGTGAACAAGGGCAGATCACATAAGAAAACCCGCAAGAGTTAATGGATATACTTTTCTCACAAAGTAGGAAACTCCAAGTGAACTAGATGAATAACTGGATGAATGAAGTTCACTTGAGCCGGGAAATCTCATAGAACATATACTTAGTCATTTTTTCATCTATTAAAAATGGATGCGGGAAATGTAAGAGACCAGGTGTCTCTCAACCCAATCACTGACTGAATCTACTGTGTTTTTGTTTGTTTTCTGAATTTTTGATGTTTTTTTCTGATTATTACTTGCAGCTGCTTGGGAAGATGAAAAGAAAGTACGGCCCAGCTAGATATTGACTTCTCCTCACGAATAAATGCGGAAATGGACTCTCCTTGCCTATGCGCCCAAGATGATGAAGACTGAAAGCTGAGATGAAAGGCGTTTGGGATGTCAGGAGAAGAAACGCCCTTGCAGCAGCAAGTACGGCCTGTCAGCAGCATTAAATACAGCCGTACCTTTCTTGGAAAATGCGCCAGTAGCCAATCAAAGGAAAATCTTTGAAAGCCGATTCTTCCTGGTGAACAATAGAACCAAAATTGAATTGAAAACTTCACTATTAGCTTTGTATGACTTCAAGATAAAGCCACGCTGATGGACAAGCTTCAACTGGTATTTCACAGCCGCAGTATGCTAGATTCTGAAGAGGGAACGTTCTCCAAAATCAACTATCTGCAAAAACCCTTGTTTCACAAACCCCAATGCTCTCAAAGAGAAATAAGACAAATTAGAATAATCATGAATGAATTCGGTTTGTCTTTGAGGAAATATATACCTCTTCTCAAAAGTTCGACTCTTCTCATAAATCATTTAAAATCCATTTAATGATAAATTCGCCTCTTTTAGACTTAGGCATTTTATTTAATAAAAGGCGTCCCACTTAAATAAGTAATGAATACTTATTTAATTATAACATTTCACCTTTATTATAAAGTACTAAATACTTTATAATTCACCCTTTAATAAATATTCTAATATTTCATTAAAGTGACTTTATAACATAAAGTCAAATTAATAATCTTTTTAAATAATTATCAAACCCTCCGATAATCACTATTCACTCATCAAATCATCCAACTGGGTCGAAATTGAGCTGACCAACTGAAATAGGTGCCCTGCCAGAAATAGTAACCCCTGTCTGCTTGACTTACTAAAAATAGTAAGTATCTGAAAAACACTCTGTGAGAGACTGCAAAGGCCCAAACCTAAATCAACTGATGGAGTAAGGTTCCCGAACGTAGGATACTGCCTCAAGTGATCCTCTACACATGTCTGTCAGCCTACGAGGGCCAAAATGATAGGCTAACCTCTGAACCAGCTGCACTGTCTAGGAAGCGGACATTACAGGAAATCACTACGGAACTGGACATTTGTGGAAGAAACCAACTGAACAACATCTTGCGGGGAAGTTGGCTTGATCTGGATGGAAGAGGAAAACTTGCATGGGCATAAATTTCACTTAAAGTTTTTGAGGTGCTAACATAGTGCATATGGATCTCAATATGTTTTGATCGTTAGTGGTGAACGAATTTCTTGATATTGCAATAGCACTTTGGTTTTCACAGTAGATGGATGGTGGTCCATAGGTGATACCAAACTCTATTACGATGTGATGAAACCAAATGGCTTTAGTAGTAGCATTCGTAGTCCCTTTGTATTCTGCCTTTGTAGATGAGAGAGTAATAGCATGTTGCTTTTTGCTTGATCAAAATATAAGATTAAATGTGGCAGAAGAGTGTTGTAGAGGCCGCTTAGAGCATTGTTGATGCTATCATTAATGTTTGCACTCGAATTGACTTTGTGAGGATTTGTAGGGCACATCAAATGGGCTGAAAATCTTCATCATTTTTGTCTTTTTCACTTTGCACGATGATTATAGATGTGTTTGAGTGTGCAAAGCTGAAAAGGTTTGCAAAAATTCTACCACAAATTTCCTAGAACACGACATAAATACATTGGGCTTCAAAACTCTAGTGACCACATTAAACATAGGCAGGTCGTTTTACACTTTTCCTTGCTTTTGTTCTTAAAATCTACACCTGCAATGTGAAATCTTCATCATGGTGGTCGATCAAATCATGTTGGATAGTTGCAAAGTTTGTCATTGAGTATTAATGGCGAATTTGAGCCATTATACGACTTGAAATCATGCAAAAATCTGATCCTTGCCAGTTCAACTACTTGCATTAAATTCATGATGGCTGCTGCAACATTTATTTTTACGACCTTGTGAGTTTAGGCCACAAAAGCAGCTGTTTGAATGGTTACGAGAAGGTGTAGGGAAAAACCACTTGTCAAATAGAACCCTAATTGCTTACTTGCCTTCTCCATCATAATTTACTTTGAAAATGGGTATTAAATCCATGTAGAGAAGTCCTTAGGTGGTGAAATGATGTCCTTGTCAATTGTTAGTACCTTTCTACTATACTTGGACCTTTTTTGGTGACCACATGGCCTACTTGGGCCATTGTAGCAAATTGGTAGAAAGTCAATGAAAAATAGGTGGGAATTTTGAATTGTTGGGGATTGGGTAAAGTCATACTTTATGCACTTAGTCGGGTTGTCAGGATGTGAAGGTGGCAGGAAACTCATGACATAGAGGTTTTGGGGGAATGAAGGAAGTCTGATGGTTTAACTTCGATGAGAAGGTATAGTGTAAGTTGTTGGGGATTCAAAGTTTTGGGATGCCTGGGAATAACTACTTTGGAGAAGGGTAGAATGCTTAGGGAGGGAAAAGTCCAATGGGCCAACAATAGTAAAGGGAATTAGGCTTAGGCAAGGTGGCATGATGGGAAAGGGAAGTTTGAAATGCCAACAAGGAACAAAGGAAAGCGATGATGGGAGGAAAAGTATGCCTAGCAAGGAAACTTTGACAACTCTGACAAAACACTAGAAAACACCCAAGAATGTTCTAGGCTAGTAATTTTCTTAGACTTAAGTAGATTTTTGGCTTTAACAATGCACATAGAGGTTCATACTTAGGCAAAACAAAAAAATAGAAACTCACACAAGTTATTCTCAGATCAATTATAAATAGGGGTCACAAGAAACCTAAGTGAACAAACTAAGAGGGACTCAATGAAGTTTTTTGACATTACAATATTGAGTCCCAACATATGCATGGATATCTAATTCTTAATCAAGATAACCATCAAGATTTGATATTGTTTGTGGAAAATTGAAGCCATGTTAATCAAATGCATAAAGCTAAGTACCTTGCTAATTTAGATTTGTATTCAAACAATTATTAAAGGATTTTCAAAGAGGATACTTTGAAGATAGTTTTTAAAATAGAAGCTAGGCCTTAGATTTCATTACTAGTTACAAATTGATTGTCATGACCCTGAAATTGTAACACTAAGATATAAAATATCGGAATGAGTAGAATAAATAACATTAGTAATTTAAGATCATGTTATAATTATAATATTGTAAATGCTAAAATAAATAACAAATCAAATATTAAAATATATATAAGAAACTAATGTAAAAATTAATAATATATTATTTATAATCTAAAATATCATTATAATAATAATCACCAGAATTATAATTGTAAATGTTATTATCAACATATATATATATCAATTGAAATTTGATTTTAATTATCATATAAGTCATTATTACTATCCATTATAAAATAATAAATTGATAATATTATTATCATGCAAACATAATAATGAAACATAATAATAATGAACACAAATATCTACTTATTATAAACATAATAATGAAGATGAGACCCATATCGACTCATCCTAAATAATGAAACTCATGCAAAGGCAACAGCTCATATTAAATAAAAGCAAACATCAAATATGACGTGTTAACCGAGCAATTTGGTTAATAAGAATGCACACAGCAAAAGGACGCAACTCCTTGACGGGGCGGATGAAATAGAAAGGCGGCATGAAAGGTCACGAATGAAAGGTAAATAAGCAAGTAATCCAACAAAGAGAGGGAGGGATAAGAATAAGGAAAAACTAAGGAGACTTACTCAAATACGTATGGAATAAAAGGATAAATCAGACATAGAAAAGTCTGAAGTATAACAGAAGATATGTATATGTGTATATATATATGTAAGGAAGCATATATGGCACATCACCCAAGAGCAGATTGGTGAGGGGTGTGGATAAGGAATAAAATATAGACTACCACATTTGGGGAATACTCAAATTATTAGGAGCTGTGATCTGCTAAAGGCATAACGTAGGCATATTTATTATTGTGTGTTTTCAATTATAATGTGTCCTAATTTATAGAGTAGGATTAACAAATGTGTTTATGATTGTTTGTTTTCAGTTATAGTATATTCTGACATTATATGCATATGTATAGTTAGTTTATATTATGATATCCATGTTTCATCATGGTAGGGAAGTGAGATCACAATAGGGGAAGTCCGTGTAACGGAGCCACCTAGATACGCCACCCGGGGGTGGGACATGATGAGCCCATGAGGGCCAAGGGGGTTCTGCTTGATTAATTAGGGTATTGCCTTTGGGTCTAGGTTGGTCTCCACTAGATACGTCACCCAAGGTGGGACAGGATGAGCGAACGAGGGCCAAGGGGGTTCTGCCTGATTAATCAGAGTATTGCCTTTGGGTCTAGTTCAAGCATGAGATCCACCATTGTAATCTCACCCACCTACCATGGTGCAATATGAGGGGAGGATCAATTAGGAAATGTTGGATATAATGTTTAATATAGATTTAGTCATACTTAATTCTAATGCCCAACGTGGAGTATTAATTGTTAGGCTATTTTAGAGATGGATTTCTAACTTACTTGTAGGGACTAAACTAGTTCAAAGCATAGCTTGAAAACTCGGGCTTGGCGTGGACTCGGCAGCCCAAAATAGGACTTGGACTCGTGACTCGGCAAAAAACTCGGCACAGAATTGGCAATTTCTTTTGAAAAAATCATGTTTTAAAGTTGAGAAAGCAGCGTCTAGCCGCAACAAGAGTCCAGGCATAGGACTCGGGAATCCAGGCACAAGACTCGGGAGTCCGATTCAAGGACTCGAGAGTCTTAGCCTAGGACTCAGGAGTCCAAGCCAGAGACTCGGCTTGCGAGTCCACCGCGAGTCCAGCGGAGTCTTCCAACTATGGTTCAAAGTATCCCCTAGGGCCTCTTTGCTTGGGAAATTGATAATTTGGGAAAGATTTAGGGTTATCCCAAAAAAGGACATTACAAGTGGTATCAGGGCATGTTCTTGCCAACCTGTGTTAATGTGTCTCCATATGTGTGTGTCGTTCATGTGTATACTTTGTGATCTACATTCATTTATGCAACGATGTGTATACTTTGCATATACTTTGTGACTTCAAGTGTATATTGTTAGCTCATATGTATACTGGAGGAAAGGATAGGACCCACGGTGTAGTGCGCAATGCACCGATATTCTTTCTATTTGAGATGCATTATGGACATGTGTGTGTCAACCATTGTGATGTGCTAGTTAGCCATTGTGTATGTGATGAATGTTAGAGTTAGTTATTATGTGTTTGTGATGTATGGTGGAGATTGTCATTCTGTTTATGACTACCTTATGCTTAAAAACTATGAAAATGTTAAAAATATTGTTTGTCAAGTTGCTTGAGCTACTTGGTTGTGTGTTTGAGCGACCTAGTTACGTGCTTGAGCTACTTGGTTGCATGCTTGAGTTGGTTGCCTACTTGCTTGCATTCTTGAGCTACCTGCTTGTCTACTTGAGCTGGTTGCCTACTTGCTTGAGCTAGTCGCTTGTGTGCTTGAACTACCTTCTTGTCTACTTGAGCTGGTTGCTTGTGTGCTTGAGCTACTTGCTTGTCTACTTGAGCTAGTTGCCTATGCTTGAGCTAGTTGCCTATGTGCTTGAGCTGGTTGGTTGGTTGCTTGAGCTACTTGCCTGTGTGCTTGAGCTAGTTGCTTGTCTGCTTGAGCTACTTGTTTGCTTGCTTGAGCTACTTGCATGTGTGCTTGAGCTCGTTGCTTGCTTGCTTGAGCTACTTGTTTGCTTGCTTGAGTTACTTGCCTGTGTGCTTGAGCTGGTTGCTTGTTTGCTTGAGCTAATTGTGTAGTGATCCACCACTCGGATGATTTGTTTTCACTGAATTTGTAGGTCTGATTTTTTGGTTTTAGTTTGATATTTCTCTTTCTTGTCTTTGAGTTGTTGCCAATAATGCTAGAAAGGGACTAAAAAGCATATACATAAAGGAAACTCAAATAAACTAAGCTATTGAAACAACTTGAGTACATTGCTCATTTTAGTGTCCAAATATAATTTCTTCATTACATAATAAGATGCATACAACATATAACTTACATCAGATTTAGAGCTAACTATATTTTATACCATACTTTAACTTACAACCATATAGCTCTGTGAATAGTGAATTGCTATAGTACCAAACCCCAATGAAGTGCACACAACTTTTGGAAGACGAACTTCTCCCAACCAAGTCCAACATGGAAAGCTTCCTCTACCTAGGGCACCCCTTTTTGGTGAGATTGCAGCCTCTTAGGAGAGGCGTTTTATTTTCTTTTGCTGATTAAACCCTCAAGAGAGGGGCGGTTGGCTGTAGCTCTTCAAAACAGCCCCAAAACTTCTAAAAAAGCAAGCAGCTCCTATGCAAACGGAATTGGAGTCTATGGCAGTCCAAATCCCCTTAGAAAAAGGCTCGAATAACCTACAAACAACAACGTATGACTCCAAATGAAGCAACCAAAAACTGACCAACAACCTTAAGGTGGTGTTGTTGTTGTTTTCGAAGACAGATATACAGAAAGAAGTTATACAAAAATGCAACACATAAGACAATGAACACAACAAGATACCCTGGGAAAACCCTCCTCCTGAGGGAGAAAAACCCAGCAAATATTTCTCTTATATAAAGAAGAACAAGAGCAGAAATCTGCTTACAACTCAGGCCCACCAATGGCCGAATTTGATGCAATGAATAATAGCACCTCTCCTAGATGCACAAGATACAAATGAATATGTTCTTCCTTGAAATCGGATCTGCTGCTATCAATATGTGAATTCTGGACTGCTCTTCTAATTGCGTACTTGCTTCATTGAATTGGATGATACAAAGACAAATGAGACCTTGTATTTATACAAGTGTGGCACCTCTTCAACATAGGTCGGCCCACATACAAGATAAATAATAAATGCATAAAGTTGGCTCAAGCCAAGACTAAAATATGTGAACCAAGAAGGGTCGGCCCTTTAGCATTTACATTTATTGTTTGATATAAATTAAATAGCTGAGAGGCTATCCATTTAATTTATCTTTCCTTGGGAAGTGCAGACCGAAGCTGTCATAACATCAACACTCCCTCTCAGCTAGGGATGAACTTCCATCTACACAGGACACATCATATTAGAATGAAAACAAAATAGGATATCACCTCAATGTGATATTAACCATTATGGCTACTTCCATAGATGGTATAAATAAAATCATCATGGATTCCCTCACGTGATGCTGTCATGGAGTCACACACATGACATCCAACATAGCTTTCCCAGAGGGTGGAAACAAGGGCTTTCACCTCAAATCTCTCTCAACAGAGAATTGCATTATCAAGGGCTTACACCTCAACTCTCTCTCAACAGAGAATTGCATTATCAAGGGCTTGCACCTCAACTCTCTCTCAACAGAGAGTTGCATTATCAAGGGCTTTCACCTCGAACTTCTCTCAAAGAAGAACTCATTAAACAAAGGAACACTGATACTGAGACTCCCTCTCGATCCTGGCTTCAGAGATTGCAAAGAAGACTTCTGGAGATGTACTCCCTCTAGCCACCAACTCAGTCCCTCTAGTGTTTACTCCCTCTTGATCATTTCTTTGGTTGACATGACTTCTTCATAAGATGCCTCAAGCTTTTCATCACTAAGTAATCTCTTATCATCTTCTTCCCCCTAAACCCTTTACAGTTTGAACACAATGACGACCTGAAAGGTACTTTGACTTCGAGAGATATCTCCAGTCATCAATATAGACCAATGAATGCAAGCTATGACTCAAGCTTGATCATTTCTTCATTTGGTATGACTTCAGTTTGCTTGATGCTCAGGCTATCTCAATGTCATAGCATGAATTAATAGCTACAAAACAATTCATGAACATTATTCAACTACGCAATACTTATCTCATAGAATTTCAAAATCTCCTGAGTAATAGATAATTAATTCATCAATCATTCGTTTTGATCCAATCTGCATTTTAAAGGATTAATAATAATAGATTATATGTAAGAAACAAATATCAAGAAAATCAAAAGTAAAGAAGTAATAGAACTTATCTTTATTGATCCTGATATATCTTGCTTCCATCTTTTACTCCTCTCGAAAGAACTAATCTCAACACAACAAGAGACAATCTGCTCAACTCAGATTTCTCACACACATTATGCAACCAGCATATACAACATAGAATCAAGCCTCTCAAGGCACCATCATAGCCCATGCACAAAGAGAATGTTATCGATGTGATCATCCTATCACAACAAGGTTTCAGTTCTCTTTTCATCTCAGAGTCATACTTAGAGATCTTCACAATTTGCAAGGAATAGTGGTATCTCCAAAGTATCTTGTCACAATGATCACTTGTTCAAGAGAACCACGATTTTGACTAAACACAGATGATTCAAATAATCAGAGTTAGGTTTGCACAACTTAGAAAACTGAATTTTAGCTTAGAAGGTAGATTTCAAACTAGACAAGGAATACTTATCTCTTTATGTAGAGCCGAGATTTTGGTAATCAACTCAGCCATCCCTAGCATACATGCGCACAACGAAAGGAGGTGATTACATCCGCCGTCTAGGCAGAGCCATAGGCTCTAGCTGACACTAACAAGGAGATGACTTTCAAAAATTCCAATGGTCATAGATTCACATCAACTCCACCATCATTCGATGCTGCCAAGCAATCGAGATAGCCATGCATTTGGATCTGAAGATTCAGATCTGCTCCATATGAATAGAAATACCAGAATGTTTGTATTGCCAGAAATAACCTAGTACCACTATTGACTGAAGAATAAGGATTTCAAAATGTCAGAGCTTTTCAGAGCTATCAATGATAATGATCTATCTCTTGAATTCTGGCAGTGCTGAGTCCTGAATTCATCTTCAAGTATTGGCTCGACTCTTCTTTGATGATGCAGCGACCATCATGGTGAGTTATTTTGCAATGACCCCTGCCTGGACTTATACTCTTACCCTTCTTCATAGTCCTCTAGACCACGTCATCACAGTGTAAGGTTGGTGCTGCTGAAATGCTCGAGACTTAGAAATATAGTCCTCCTATTGGCCGCAAATATCCCAATAGAAGATTTCCACGGATCTTCGAATGTATGAGTCCGCCAATGTTAAGTACATGTGATGCCAACTTTGAGGAACAGGAGTGGAAATACTACAGTGGACCGATGGTCATATCAAATCCTCCAGTAATGATCGTAGAGTTCACTGTTCATATATGATTTCTCTTGCACTGCTAGTGATCGGGGCCTTGAGTATATGTACTTCATTCTGTGAGAAGCTACGTTCTCAGATTACCAGATGCAAAGGACCAACACATATGCTTATAAATAAGCCCAACTCCAACATCATGAATAGAACAGAGTAAAGACGACAACCATGGAGACAGTCGACATCATAGGATATAGAATGCCCACACATGAGCAGAGTTCGTCTGATGTGTTTAGGAATTATGGTGCCAGAAACCAATAGCGACATGAGAATGTTGACAGGGCCCGATAATTGACTGTGGCGGAAATCTCTAGCTAAGTAATATCTACCATCTGACAAAAATAAGAAATTTGCACATTACCTTCGGAGGTCCCGACCACTAAGACAATCAACAATAATATCACCATACATGGTCGCGGTTAATTGGAATTTTGGTGCTGGCATAAAGTAATCTTGCGTCTCATAAAAAAAAACTTCCCATATTCTCAATATTGTCTCCTGGGTTGCTCCGCTCGGCCTTGGAGAATACGCGATGAAGGCTCTGTCGCCCTTACAGTGGCGCTGTCGCCTAAGACATATCCTCATGAAGATAGTAACCTTATGCTGTTTAATGCATTTCTGCTTGTGTATTTCTGACCAGATCTTTTCTTGACCCGCTCTGATACCATGTTGTTGTTTTCGAAGACAGATATACAGAAAGAAGTTATACAAAAATGCAACACATAAGACAATGAACACAACAAGATACCCTGGGAAAACCCTCCTCCTGAGGGAGAAAAACCTAGCAAATATTTCTCTTATATAAAGAAGAACAAGAGCAGAAATCTGCTTACAACTCAGGCCCACCAATGGCCGAATTTGATGCAATGAATAATAGCACCTCTCCTAGATGCACAAGATACAAATGAATATGTTCTTCCTTGAAATCGGATCTGCTGCTATCAATATGCGAATTCTGGACTGCTCTTCTAATTGCGAACTTGCTTCATTGAATTGGATGATACAAAGACAAATGAGACCTTGTATTTATACAAGTGTGGCACCTCTTCAACATAGGTCGGCCCACATACAAGATAAATAATAAATGCATAAAGTCGGCTCAAGCCAAGACTAAAATATGTGAACCAAGAAGGGTCGGCCCTTTAGCATTTACATTTATTGTTTGATATAAATTAAATAGCTGAGAAGCTATCCATTTAATTTATCTTTCCTTGGGAAGTGCAGACCGAAGCTGTCATAACATCAACAGGTGTTTCACACCCTCAAGCAGCTCAAATACGAAGAACAAAGCCCCACCAGGCTCACCCACTGCAAGAAATCAGGAAACCCTAGCCTCCTTCCTCCAAGCCACACTCCCAAGTTTCATCAAGCAAAATAATCAACCTATGAAAAGGGTCAAACTTTTCCTCATGCTATTTATAATTTAACATTGAAACACTATTCATTAAAGTTAGCACTATTCACTCAAGTTATAACTTTTTTCACTTTAAGAATGAATAGTTACTGAAAAATATAAAGTGATCCCTTCATTTTAAAGACACATGCTCCCTAGGCCAAGGATGGTTAAAATAAAGGTGAGCATCATTAATTTAAGCACAAATATCATGCCAAACGCAACAATTCACCCTGCCACCATACTCCGAAGATCAACACTACAGTTTGACGACCAAGTGCCCATCTAGTGGCCCTCTATCCAGAACCATTAGCTTACGAGGGTCGACATGATAGGCTAATCCACTGACGTACGAGTGTCTAATTAGAAGGGGACATCACAAATTGTTTGCCTACTTGAGCTACTTGCTTACTTGGTTGAGCTACTTGGTTGTCTGCTCTAATTTGTGATCCATGTGGAGCTCATCATTGTGTTTATTTTATGTTTAAAAACTATGAAAATGTTAATGTTGTCCGCCACAATGCTTATAGGGGTTGGAAGGCACTATCAAATTAACTTATCTAAAACTGAATTATTATTAGCCAAGTCATCGCATTCAAATTCGAATTCGAGTTCGACAACATTGAAATTCAAATGAAATTCAGCAAGGAAAAAATTCAAATTAAATTCGCCTTATGTAATTTATTTTATTTTATAAATATAATTGATATATTCACAAAAGAATAAAATATTAAATACTAAATAAAATAACAAAATATTAAACACTAAATAAAATAATAAAATATTAAATACTAAATAAAAGAATAAAATATTAAGCACTAAATAAAATACTAAAATAATAAATACTGAATATTAATAAACAATAAGTAAACTTAATACTAAATTGTAAATAATAAATATTACTAAATATTAAATGCCTAAAAACTGAAACCTAAAATTAAAAAACAAGCAGCGGTTTATAATGTCAAACATAAAATATGGTTTTTAATTTTATACGACAGCCACAGGTGAGATATGAGCGGTGGCTTCCATGAGGACGAGTTGCAGGTGACAACTTCGAGAGACAAGGCTTGGTTCATCTTGCTGGTTTTGTTGGACGCAAAGTAGTTGTAATCTGCATTGAGGGCCTGAGATAATACAGACTGCAGAGAGACGACGCCGAGCAGTTTCTTCATTGACTTCAATATTTGTTCGTGGCCTTGCAATGTTCATCTTTAACCAGAAACATTCCAGAAACAAAACGCAGTTGCTGAAAAATCGCGTGCAATCAGAGATGGCTGCCATTATTTCAAAAAAAAACCCAAAAAAAAAATGCTTTATGAGATTTTCAATAAAAAAATTTCCGACTGTACAAATTCATTTCGAATTTGAATGAATTTCAATTTTTGTTTTGTCAACGAATTTCGAATTTCAAGATGATATTCGGCCGAATGCGGTGACATAGATTATTAGTATCCAAATTTAATAATGAGTTGTTATTGTTGAAGTGAAAAGTTGTGGCTCCCTCAAATTTGTGATATAAAAGGAGAGCATTTCAATGGAAGAATCCAATTAAGAATAGAACTTTAGTTAACCTTGCAAAAGACTTAAAATAGGCCGTCAAGAATTGAGAGGAGGTGTGGAAAGACGTGACTCCTCTTGTGAAAAGATGTTTGGAATTGTGATTGCTTGAGGACTAACAATTTTGGTCGGTGTAGATTGTCATGACCCTGAAATTGTAACACTAAGATATAAAATATTGGAATGAGTAAAATAAATAACATTAGTAATTTAAGATTATGTTATAGTTATAATATTGTAAATACTAAAATAATTAACAAATCAAATATTAACATATACATAAGAAACTAATATAAAAAATAATAATATATTATTTATGATCTAAAATATCATTATAATAATAATCACCAGTATTATAATTGTAAATGTTATTATTAATATATATATCAATTCATATTTGATTTTAATTATCATATAAGTCATTCATACTATCCATTATAAAATAATAAATTGATAATATTATTATCATGCAAACATAATAATAATAATAAACATAATAATTATGAACACAAATATCTACTTATTATAAACATAATAATGAAGATGAGACCCATATCGACTCATCTTAAATAATGAAACTCATGCAAAGGCAACAGCTCATATGAAATAAAAACAAACATCAAATAGGACATGTTAACAAAGCAATTTGGTTAATAAGAATGCACACAACAAAAGGACGCAACTCCTTGAAGGGGCGGATGAAATAGAAAGGCAGGATGAAAGGTCACAAATGAAAGGTACATAAGCAAGTAATCCGACAAAGAGAGGGATGGATAAGAATAAGGAAATATTAAGGAGACTAACTCAAATACGTATGGAATAAAAGGATAAATCAGACATACAAAAGTCTGAAGCATAACAGCAGATACGTATATATGTATATATATATGTAAGGAAGCATTTATGACACATCACCTAAGAGTAGATTGGTGAGGGATGTGGATAAGGAATAAAATATAGACTACCACATTCGGGGAATACTCAGATAAAGATTATTAGGAGCTGTGATCTGCTAAAGGCATAACGTAGGCATATTTATTATTGTGTGTTTTCAATTATAATGTGTCATAATTTATAGAGTAGGATTAACAAATGTTTTTATGATTGTTTGTTTTCAGTTATAGTATATTCAGAAATTATATGCATATGTATAGTTAGTTTATATTATGATATCCATGTTTCATCATGGTAGGGAAGTGGGATCACAAGAGGGGGAGTCCGTGTAACGGAGACACCTAGATATACCACTCGGGGTGGGACATGATGAGCCCACAAGGGCCAAGGGTTTTCTGCCTGATTAATCAGGGTATTGCCTTTGGGTCTAGGTTGGTCTCAATTAGATATGCCACCCGGGGTGGGACAGGATGAGCCCATGAGGGCCATGGGGGGTTTTGCCTGATTAATCAGGGTACTTCCTTTGGGCCTAGTTCAACCATGAGATCCACCATTGTAATCTGACCCTCCTACCATGGTGCATTATGAGGGGAGGATCAATTAGGAAATGTTGGTTATAGTGTTTAATATAGATTTACTCATACTTAATTCTAATGCCCAATGTGCAGTATTAATTGTTAGGCTATTTTAGACATGGATTTCTGACTTACTTGTAGGGTTTGAACCAGTTCAAAGTATCCCCTAGGGCATCTTTGCTTGGGAAATTGATAATTTGGGAAAGATTTAGGGTTATCCCAAAAAGGGACATTACATTGATGACGAGAAAATATCTCGATGGAATTTATAGGTGTGTTACCGAGGACATGGCTTAAAAATAAGTATCTATTTATAGTGGTCAATATATTAAGAAAAATGGTAATTGCTAATACCTATGATAAGACAATTGGAAGGATGCCACCAAATGTTTTTAAGCATGTATGATTGCTTTTTTCTTGTCTAAGTCTATTGTTTTAGATCATGACAAAATATTATTAAGGCAGTTTTGGACTGAGTATGGAGACTAGTGAGCTCCAAGCTAAAGTGTTCAATAAAGTTTAATTTACATATGGATGGAGAAACAAATGGGTAAACATGAAACTATTTTGTTTGTTTAGGGTATAGATTGAAAATTCATAGAGTACTTGAGAGAAAATATCATAGTTGAAAAATTCACCCATTTACTTGTCTATGCCAAGTTACCAAGTCCAAATCACTATTGGGTTGGCAGAGTTTTCCCAAGTTGTGCGTTTTAAAACTATGCTTTAGGGAATACAATCATGAGCATCCAAATACTTGGAACTAAAATGTGATTGTATCCTCAAGATCCCTATGATCATGTGGTGCATGGGCTCACTAACACATTTCCATTTGAAAGTTTTTTGGAGTTTTGCTTCAGTCATCTAATGATTCAACATTTTTGAAAGATGGGCACAAGATTATGAAGTAATGTGAAAAAGGATGGTGACACATACCACAAATTCACTCCTAAATGAAGGGTCAATTAGAGTAATCCCTAAGATATAAAGCCTCATGATGACTAGTATCAAGTAATGCACAAATTTTATATTGGAAAAATGAGATACATATACCTAGGGAAGGAGCCGTTCAAGAATGGAGGATGCAAACTAAGTCCGATTATGTATGGTTTGTTCACAATGATTAAACAAATTGTGGAAACTATTGTCAAGCTTGATTTTCCAAGGTATATGAGTATATATATAAAGGAAAATGTAGACCTCTTGATCTGTCCATGTAGTTGGAAACTCTGAGTTGCTCCCATCTCATCTGATCCAACATTACTAGGGTTGATGATCATGACAAGTCATGCCTAGGCTGAAGATAACCTAAACTAGGACCTAAGGAGGCCATGGCCTCCTCTAGTCACCCTTTTCCAATTTACAGTTTCAAAGCAACTGCTGACTAGGAAACCTCCCAGATCTATTAAGAGGATCTGCACGGTTTCATCAAATTTCATGCACAATGAACAAATTTCAAGTCCATTTCCTATCAAAGAAGTAAAACGGATGTTATTGCAAGTTGGGTAATCTCTCAAGGATCTTGTTCTCCGAGGAAGAAATGAAACATTGAGTATGGTCACTCAAAGAGAGAGCCCTTATTTGTAGGTTTCTGAGAGCTTTCACTAGACCCATAACACTGATAATCTGGACACAAAATAACTAGAAACCAACCAAATCTGTGGAACTTTTATTAATGTCAAAAGGTTAATTCACTCTGGTTTTTACTACAAAAGCTCAAAAGGATCACAAATCTTCCAGGGGACAATCTGGTTTCTAGAGAAATCAGGATTGTTTATCTACCATTGGTTGCCAGTCTTCAATCTGTCTGATAACCTCCAAGTACAATCCCAGTTTGGGTAAGGCTGCCCTTAATATTGAGTGAATATTGGCAGGGTTCATTTCTCAAAAGAATTAGAGGTGTCATAGGGGAGTATGTAACATCTGTTGAGATCATGAACCTAAGAATCCTAAACTATGCCCAAATATGTCTTAATATAGATTTTGATAAGGCACTTCTAGACAGCCTCATTCTATATTTACTGGTGAAAGGAATAAGAATCTTTGATGCTTTGCATTAATCAAATGCCCATTGAGGCTTCAACCATGATATTTCAAAACGACCAAAATTAAATGTCAAATATGATCCTTGTAAATAATGGCTTTGAAGCATGTTAATGTCATTTTCCAAATTATGTAATGATTGGCTTTTGCATTGCATGTGATATATTTGCTACAAAACCTTCACAATCTTTGCAGTGATTGAGGATGATCGAGGGGTTCTTTGGGTGGATGATAGTAAGGCAACAAACGTGGAAGCAACATATGCAGGTGTTGAGGGACTAAGGGGCCAGCCTTCAATTGTCCTTCTAGGAGGGATAGCTAAGGTAACATGTCTTATCATATCAAGAACAATTTTATCTTCTTTTTTTTTTTACTTTTATCCATTTAAATAAATTTTTACTTTGTTTGAGACTGCCTAGCTTGTTGACTTTGCATTAAATTTGAGTTTGTTTATATTTATTGCAAATTCAGTAACTAAGAAATTCATTTTCTTAATACTCTATATTTTTTGTTTTTCAAAAACTCATCTTATAATACATCAGAGAGAAAAATGATTATAATAGATGAACATTAGTTATAGCAACCATTCAGATGGCTGGGCCACTTGTTGTAATGCTACTGAAAATCCTGCAACCAACAACAACCATTAAAAAGTCAAATGGTTTTTCTCTTTCCTTTTAAATACAATTCCATTTTGTTGTTAAGCTTTCCTAGTGTCCACAGTTTCATGAAGCACCTTTTATTAAGAATTTAATACTAAGAAAAGGTTCTTTTCAGAAAAAAATGCATAATGTTCAACGAGAATAATTTAAAAAGGAACTTTTATAAAAATTAATAATCTGAAAATGCAATATATCAAATCTAAAAAGAAACTTTACAGAACCTGGAATTACAAGCTCTTGAAAGAGCAATACATGCCCAATTTTTGTCCAACCACAAGGGGCACAATTAGAATCCTTATAACGATCTATTTTCAATGTTCATTGTAATCTTTCGATTGATCATACAACTTCAATGAGGCCACAATTGTCTCTACTTTTTTCTGCACCTAAAAAAAGAATTAATAATGAAATGAATATAGCTAGCCGAGATTTATTTGGAAGAGAAATACCTTTCCAGCTTCATTAAGACTTGAATGCATCAAACATATGCTCTTAAAGAGTTTGTAGACAACAAAAAATGTAAAAGGGCAATGGAAGATCCTTGGGGATGAATATCTAAAGGTTGAAAGGCCTGGTCATGGAGCGATTGACTGCAACTCTTGCTGAAGTATTGTTGAAAAAGATGCACACCCTGCAGATGAGCTTCTCTCCAAACTCCAGCCTCTTGGAGAATGCCAAATATGAAATGCCATTTGAATATGTGATTTGTTTTCTCAAAATTTGAATATATGATTTGCTTTCTCAAAATCATGCTTGATCATCATCACTTTCTAGTTGTGGAAATTTTGGTCCATTTCAGAGCCTTCACGACCAGAATAGGTCACCAAGAATTAATCTCTCCATGTGAAAGAAACTCTGCTCCTTTTTAGTGATTCCTTGAGCTATATTCTTTACCTTTGACCTATTGCTTCAAGTCTTTGAGAATGTTTTTATTTGTCACATTAAGTAGGATGACTGGTTGCCAACTGGCAATCTGATCCTGCTAGGTTTCCTGGGGAATCAGCTTCATCTGCCCAACATTATCTTATTGGGTTAGGCTGCAGTACCTTTTGCTCGTACATTATAAACAGATCTTTGATTGAATACCACATGGCTTTGAAGAATTTCCAAGCTTTCATGGAGAAGTGTGTTGTTCTTAGCTCTTCAAAGTTCAACTTCTCCAGATTTCTTAGCTCTTATAAGGTCAAGTTTTGTTCAATATTTGCAGGCTTCTCTTCTATCACTTTTTTGGGCACAAAGTTGTAAAAATCTTTATGGACTTCTCTTTCAAGGCCCACTCGTAGTTGTAGAACTAACTTTTGGCAAATCCTTAAGAATTGATAATAGTTGCCTTTGACATGTTTATCATTTTGTAAATATGATTAATGCTACCAATTTAAGCTGCTAAATTTAGCAATAAATTGATCCTTTAATGCTTGGATATAAATAGCCCCTCTAAACTAATATATTGATGTACTATTCTACCAAGTTACTCCCCTGCATTTCAAATACATCCTTCCACATGTTTCCAACCAGAGAGAATAATCTGATGCACACATGGAATTGAGAGGGAAATTCCAAATATATAATTAAATTGTATTATAGTACTTCATTGTATTAGGATCAGGTATTGTCTTGCAAAGTCCTAGGAACAACTGTAATTATTTAATGCTGCATATGTTGTAATGTTGGGCCCTCTTGTAATGTCCCCTTTTTGCGGGATTTGTATCCTTGCAGTGGTTAGCTTTCTATTTGGTCTCCGTAGGCTAATGGGATGTTCAGGGGGCCCTTTTGAGGGTGTTAAGTGGTTTGTTAGCAGGTTTGGGTATCCATTCTAGTATATATAGCTCAGTGATTCGGTATTTTGGTTGATAGGACTTACGAAGGCAGTTTTGGAGTACATTGTTCATACTTACTATTTATGGTAAGTTATACTAGGATCAGTGGTCACCACCCCAATAGTTGGAAATTGTGCTTTGATTGCTCTTAGGGGTTATTGTCAGATTGTTATTGAGAGTTGGTAATTTAATTAAATTATTAAAGTCAAATAAGTGACTTTATAATTTAAGGTTATTGTTGGCGTAAGAACTAACACCTCTGGAGTGTAAGTTTGTACGGACAACTATGCACACTACGTAATGAGTTCTCTTCAAATTAGGAGGGGAAGCTCCCTCGTTGTGCTGGAATGCATGAAATAGAAAAGTAAACTAAATTCTATCTTTTTGTTCTCAGCTGGCACAAGGTTAAAAAAACCTAGAACGTTGCAGCTAAGTATTTTTTCGTTTCGCAGATCATCTAACTACAACTATGCTAACTTCTTTAAATCTATCCAGTTTCCTCAAGAAAAACAGAGCATGAGGAAATGGAGCAGGAATGAATTATACGATAAACCTCAAGTGCGGGCTCACAACATGAAGGCAAGGTAGGCACAACTATTTGCTTATCCGGGAAGAAGCTTATTAAAAAAAACGAATATACGGTAAACCGGGTACAACTTCACAACATGAAGGCAAGGTAGGCGCAACTATCTGCTTGGCTGAATGAGTTTACTATTACACACATCAAACGATAAGCTTTGAGTACAGATTCACAACATGAAGGCAAGGTGGGCACAACTATCTGCTCCTCTGAATAGGCCTATTATGAACAAAACATAAGGTAAGCAACTGGGACAACATATTGTATAGACGAAACACGCATGCAATAACGATCAAACCAGCAAACCCATTTAACTAAGATTGAATAAACACCATGATAATAACATGTTTAATGTCCCCGATTTAACCCTATGCTCTACAATTGGATTTAGCCTATTTCCAGAAACTCGTAGGCTAAGCAGAATGGGAACACTTACTATTTATAGTAAGTCATGATACCACTCAATTGGCATACAGATGTGGTTTTGGCAAACTTACTATTTATAGCAATATGCTATTTTTGGTAAGTATATTTATAGCAGTATCACTCTAGCAGCAACTCAATCTTTTGCAGTTCAGTGTGGCCAATCAATTTGGCTTTCTGTTGAGTAGAAGTGAACTTACTATTTTTGGCAGTGGCTATTTTTAGTAAGTCTAATCTTGGCAGTATCATCATCTGCACTTCAGCTCAGGTCATCATGCTATTTGTGGTAATCCATCAATTTCAGTATTGGCTTTGGTTTTGGTTATCTCCTTGGACTAAGTATTATACTTAGTTAATTTCATGTTCTTAAGTTGTACCCCATGCCTAGGAGTGATAACTTCATGTTGTTTTTAAAGAGGGGACATTAAGGGGTCATGTTGAGCATTTAATCATTTATTAAAATGTTTTATTGTTGCAAATAGAAATGGACGCCTAAAGGGAAGGGAAATAATGTTTTATTATTTCACAATAAAGTGAATGGTTGAAGGTGGCATCCCTTGGGGAGTTGAAGTGATTCAACTTCTTGGAATTCAAAGTGTTTCATTTGCCCATTGAAACTTATATATTGCTGCATTGTGGAGAGCTGATTATGTTATGTTTTGGAAAGCAAAGTTATGCTGCTGGTTTGAAATCTAGAATCCGGCTAAGGGAAACCTTAGCAATTCTATTCCACTCTTCGGGCTTGAAACTATGGTTCCCTAGATGATGGATTGAGAGTGTGCTTCATCCAAAAGTACATATTGAGCATTACTGTGGAGTTTTGGTGAGATATTTCCAATTTTCAAGTTGCTGGTTATTGTTTGGCTGAAGGAGATTTTTATATATAGCTTTTTGTATGAATTTAATTTGCTTCTGGGCATTGAAGCAATCTATTTCTATGCTTTGGGCGACCCTTCCTACCAGTTTGTAGATTTTAGTTTGGAGCCTTTGATTTTATATGTCAAAATCGCCCATCAAGGAGGGTCGTACATTTCAACTTGCATTGGGAATTGTGCCATAAATAATAGTGGGTGTTTTGAGGTTGTTTCTTCATCTTAGTAGGGGCGCTGTTGGTGTGTGTTTTGAGTACGCCACCGAACACAGAATAAAAATGCCCAAAGGACACTCTTATCCTCTCTTGAAAAGTGCTTGCAAAAATCTAGTAGACAATACAATAACTCCAAGGTTTCTTTGGTCAGGTCTTGACATGTGGATAAGGCCAGTGGGCGTTGTGATTGCTGGTAATCACAAGGGGACTTACATGAAATTCTCTTTGCGGGTTGGAAACTTAGACGGTTTTATCCTTGAAGGCTCTTTCGGTGGGTATCTTCAAATTTTCCAAAAAAATAAAAAAAGGGTAAGGGTTTAGAGATTTAACTATGCCTAAGAATTTAAGAGACAACAACGACTAGATAAAATGGGTAACCACACTTCGTTTTGCCACCTTTGGACAACTACGCGAAGCAGGTGCAATCTTCAACGGAAGTGATAAGAATTTTCATATTTGAATCGGTAATTGAAACAAACAGAAGTTAAGCATCCACAATTTAATCGCTCAGACTAACTTTACACGTCAAATGCAAATCATCCACTCGACAAAAGTATGAGCAAAATTTTATCCGCCACTGCGATCAAATCTATCATTCATCTAACCAACATGTAATGAAATGCTATTCTAATTCTACTCTAAGTGTTGAAGGAGAAATATTAAACCTTGCATACTACTTGAAAATAAAAGTTGTTCTTAGGAAATCATGCACAAGAGCTTTTATAAACGGAAATAGTTTCGTCGCAACAATCTTTTATTACTCACTTCACACCTTACAAATGAGGGGTGAGCTCAATTTATAGGCTCCCCAATTACAATTCAATGGCCAAGATTGATTTCGAATCAACGGTCGAGATTACAAAATAAAACCCTAATAAGGGCTTGTCACAATTAACTACCTCTCGACTAATAAGAAAATTACAATTTGGGACACTTGTCTTTCTTGCTAAATATAAACCAACTCCATGGATAAGTCGAGTTCATTGAACCTTGACATGTTGACTTGGAACAATTTGATTGGTTGGAAGATGATGAGGCACCACCTCAACGTGTTGGATGTCCTCCTTGGTCTCCTTGTTCTTTTTTCCATGCACTTGCCTTAGAATATCTTTCTTTGCCAATGACTTTGTCCTTTGTGTTTGTACCTTCCTAGCTTTGATCTTGGATTTCCTTCGGGGTTTTGATTTCTTCTTCTCACTTGCATCAGAATCTGGAAGTCTCCCCTTTGAGCAGTTATTGAACTTTTCCTTCCTGATTGCTTTGAAGTTCCTTCCAGCGCCTTGAATATGGAGAAGAACTCTCCTATGCTTTCGCCAAAATGGAGGAAATTGGAACATTCTTTGTGAGGTATTTCCCATACTTATCCAAATTTTGGCTATTCAACTTCATTTAGTAATGCCTTCATGTGGACCATTCAACACTTAACCAAGATTTTGGCCATCTCTATGCTGGAATGAAGTTTGCCTGTGGATTTGTCTTCAATTCTGAGTTTGGCTTGCGTCAAGTAGGGCAGACTCCATCCTTGGGCAAGAATTTTATTTATTTCCTCTTTATTCCTCTTCATTTTTCCCGTTTTCTTTCCGACACTTAGTCAAAATTTGATCCTTTTATTGTAGGAAAATTCCACACTTAGCCAATTTTATGAGTTTTCCTTGGCGGACTTCATAGTTGTTGCACCACTTTGCTCATTTATTAAGGCGGAGTTTGTCTTCCTTGTGCTATTTCCATCTTGCTCTCAGGCGGACTTCATCTTCTCTTGGACAAGGTGGACTTTGAAGCTGGTTGGACAAGATGCATTTTCCTCTAAGAGTACTTGATCTTGTGGCTGGACCTATTGGAAGGCGGACTTCACCAATGCTTGGACATGCTTCCCTGTTGGAAGGTGGACTTTGCCTTGTGCCTGCCATTGCTTTGGGTGAACTTTGCCAATGCTTAGACACTTCCTTTCTTGTGGCGTACTTTATACTTAACCAAACAT
Organism: Sequoiadendron giganteum; assembly: GCA_007115665.2. Taxonomy (NCBI): domain Eukaryota; kingdom Viridiplantae; phylum Streptophyta; class Pinopsida; order Cupressales; family Cupressaceae; genus Sequoiadendron; species Sequoiadendron giganteum. The sequence continues at coordinate 452,884,915 of CM021105.1, forward strand.
CTGACTTAGTCAAAATTTTCAAATTTTCTCTCTCCTTCTGGGTTGGACGGACTTGGAGGTTTCTCTGCCATTTTGCATTTATGTACATGCCTTAGAAATTTATTTCATATTGAGTTGGGCGGATTTCGTGTTTGCCTTGCCATACACTCTTCCTTCCGTGCCAAAGAATTTTATTCCGTCATGCCGAGGAGTGGATTTCATGCTAGCTTGATCCCCTCTCTCTCTAGGCATATATTTTTTTTTTTTATCCATGCCTTAGAAAAATTTCCTCTCCCAAAGTTGGGCGGACTTCAACCTCTCCTTGACATTGGCGCACTTTTGCCTTGCTTTGTCCAAGGGCGGACTTGGACATCTCTCTGACATGGGCGGACTTGGAGGCTTGTCTTTCCATCCACTTCTCTCATGGGCGGACTTGGAGCTTGTCTTGCTAGTGCCTACCTTTGGCTTGCCAAAGGCAAGGGCGGACTTGCCATGATTCTCTGCCATCCTCTACTTCCGTATGGCGGACTTCATCCTTGTCTTGCCAATCACATTTTTCTCCGTGCCTTAGAAAATTTCTATCATGCTGAGGAAGGGCGGACTTAATGATGGCTTGGCCATCTTCCATACTTGGCGTATTTTTGGCCAATGCTTTAGACAAATCTCTCTTCTCTCCTCTGGGCGAGCTTCACCTTCCCTTTTCCATCTCTTCTTGGCTTGGGCAAACTTTGGAGGCTGGCTTCCATTGACTTTTGGGGCGGACTTTGACCTTGCTTGGATAGGGGCGGACTTGGCAAGCTCTTTGACATGGCGGACTTTTGGCTCTCTCTGCAAAGGGTGGACTTCATGCTCTGGCTTGCCAGTGGCGAGTTTCTCCAAGACTTGTGCTAGGGCGGACTTTGAGCTTGGCCCGCCATTCCCTTCCTTTGGCTTGCCAGAGACAAGGGCGGACTTCATGTTTCTCATGCCATGGCGGACTTGGAGGCCTCTCATGCCATGGCGGACTTCAGCCTTGGCTTGCCAGTGCCTACCTTTGGCATGCCAAAGGTAGGGCGGACTTCATGCTCTGTCTGCCATTCTTTTCCCATGGGCGCATTTCTCAGACTTAGCCATTTTTCAAAACTTTTGCCATTTTACCTTGATTTTCATGATTTCTGAAGGCGTGTTGGCTTCATGCTCTGTGGGATCCGAAAATAGAAACTTTCCAAAAATAGAAAAAGCAAAAAGCATCCCTAAAAAATAGGAACCCCAGAATGGCCTAAAAATGCCAAAAATAAAAAAAGCAAAAAAGCAGAATCCCTAAAAAAAAGGAAGTGTCAGAATTGGCCGAAAGCAATGGCGTTCCTCGTCTATCGGGCCTTCTGAGCATTTCCATGACGTCTAAGCACAGAAACGGGTTCAAAATATCAACTTGACTAGGATGACTCTCAAAAACTCCAACTCCTCATTGTAAATAAAAAGATGATAAGCAGTTGCGATGCCAAGGCAAGAAACCAAAAGCAAAAAGAAGGGGGTCCCCATTTGCAATGGGGCGATGTGTGAAATAGGTCACAACAGGCGCCTATCTTCTAGTTGATCAATGCACTTGGAATCATGCAATTCAGAGGTAATTTGGTTGAGTTGTGAGCATTTGATAATTTTCTGTAGTTGCTGATTTGACATTTCCAGAATTACAGTTTGCTGAAACAGAATTAAATCATTTACTGTTTCCATCTTTCTTCTTCTTTTCTCATTATGTTCTGACATGGAAACATTGTATAACGTGGAGCTTTGAAAAAATGGTGAAAAACAATGTAATTTGCAGCTTTCTCATTTGTACAAACTGTTAACAGTAGTACTGTTTTAGTTTTTAGTTTTGCTACAATTTTTAATTAGCTTCACATTAAGCACCCCTGGATGGTTTACCGCCAGTATGGATAATCTGATTTGTAATCTCTTTCATGCCCACTTTCAAGTGGTGAATCCCCACTCTTTAGTGGATGTCTGCCACAGCAGAAGAAGTATTAATTTTGTAATCTTTTCCCCCCATTGTTTGGTGGTAGTGTGGAAAGTTTTTTGGCTGGTTATCCTCGTTTCATTTCAATTCAGTAGTAGTACTCCACCATATGTTAGCACCTCGCCTGTCAAAGGATCTTGAGTGCACATTCTTGGTGTCGAGTTTAATATCTCTCTTTCAGTGTAATCTCGTACTCTTTGATTCAGTAGATCCTAGGGATCCTCTGACCATATGCCCGCCCCTCCTCCTTAAGTGGTTTTAGGGTGCATTCTTGGTTAGAGTTCTTTCATGTACATTTTGGGTTATGCTAACCTTAACGGGTGATTGATTCTATTGTAAATGTTTACTAAAAAAATGAAAAAAATTGAGAGAGTATATTTCAACATGAAGGCAAGGTAGGCACAACTATTTATTATAACAGCAATCACTCTTGAACAAATATAGTAATAGCAATACTACAGGCAAGGTAGGCGCAACATGTATGCTATCAAGCAAAAGTTCTAATTTACAAGGGTGAACCAATCTTGAGAATAGGCATGTTGTTGACAACGCAATAATTCTCTATCACAAGGAAAATTTAATTACAAATGAGCTGAAAGCTCTTATTTATAGACATCAAGGTGTAGGCAACTCTAAAATCACCTTGAGTCAACCGAGAGTCTCATAGCATGCGAGATCTTTATTCCTAAACCTAATTGAATGAAACTACACCATTAACTTGAAATATACCATCAGTTAACTGAAACAAGACTCAACAGAATGGACATGTGCAACATGCACGTCCTTATTGAAATGAAAACTAACTAATAACTCCAACTATAAAAAGATGTTTCCAAGAAAGACATGGCATACAATGTGTAACAACGAGTTAACTCGGAAAGAAGCATCGAGTTCAACTCTTGTGTCTAGTGTCTATCTTGGAAAAGGTGAGACGCCCTGAACTAAAGTTTAGTGGCCTTGATCTCGGACAATTAACCCATCCACGAAGTTGCTGACTGCATCACCCTCTGGGGAATTGAAGCTCTGGCGAAGAATCCCATGTCTATACAACATGTCTTCTCCACTAGTTATCTGACATTGGAACTCACCCTTACTCCTGGTCATCTCATCAAACAATGTTGACATGACTATAAGCTGATTCAACTTACAGCCAATGGTCTCACCACTGAAAATATTTTGAATAAGTGCTTGAGCTCTAATTGAACATTAGTAAGCTCAACATAGTCACCACCCACATGCTGATATAAGCATGGTAATTGAGACACAAAGTTTCTCACATAGCGAAGTGCACTGGTAACATGCTCTTTGCTCTCAGCCACCTCATATGCTATCTTTCCTTCTATCTCTGCCTTGAAGATCAACTGTGTTCTCCAAACGTAGACATCTTCCTTGTCCTCCGCATCTGTGACTGAGTCAAATGACATTCCCAGGTTAGCAATCAAAATCTCATCCTTGGGTCTACTAATGGCCAAATCGCGGTCCTCCTCCTGAAGTCGTAGACGAAGCTCGCATGCATTATATCGCAATTGGTACAACTCTGAAAGTACAAGGCGACCTCTAGCAATGAATTCCTCCTCCCACTCATCCAACCGCTTGCCATATGCAACCAAGTGATCAATCTGACCCTGCTCTATTGGTGGTTCTAACATATGTGGAAGCGCGATGACAGCATCCCCTGTCCTATGTACAAGGCTAGAAATGTACTGGCGAAGCTGCTGTATTTCAGCCTTGAGGACTGATTTATCTTCACCATCCTTCACCATCCTATCCCTGACACTATCAGTAGCAACCTGTAGGAGATCAATGTCTGTTTGATGAGTACTTCTACCGAAGTGAACTGTGATAACTTCGAAGTCTTGAGCTTCCATCTCGTCTAGACTCTTATCTTCTAGAGGTGTAGCAGTCTCAACAATGATTTCCTTATCTGCACTCCTCCCAATATGGATCTGTTTCTTGATCCTCTTTTCAATCACATCTTGATGGTCATGATCGAAATCTGAATGATCAAGTACACAAGATGGTTGTCCCCTTTTTCTTCCCAGTTGACTCTCAAGCCAAGACAAATCTCGACTAATCCCATTGGAATGATCTGTACTAGTCATAGGAGGATTTGATGAAAGTGAATGTGTAGAAGGGTTGCTACGAGGAGGTGAATCCACGTCCAAGTCAATGCGAATTGGAACCAGAAGCTACTCTGGCATTGGTGACGGTAAATGTGGCTGAACCTCAGGCTGTGGTAAACTCTGAATATCTTCTATGATAGGCTCTACATGTGGAATCGCAATAGATGCTTTTCCCTTTGAGTTACTAGGTGCTGGATTCTTTCTAGGAAGGTTACTCTTCGTCTGCTTCGGCTTTGATGAGGAGGGTAGTATATCTCCTTCTGGTGGCGGCTCTGCTCTAGGCACGGATACCTTTCTCAACCTTCTGCTTTCTAAATAAAGCATACTATTCTGGATGACCCTGCTAGATCTCTCCTTCACTGATGTGAACTCCTTGGCATACCAGTTCACTAACGGCAGTGGTTGTCCATCAACCTGCTCTCTGTAAAATTGAGGAAGTGTATCTCCCTCATACTTTGACAATCCTTCCACATCTTCTGCCAAGAAGACAGAAATCTGCAGAAGAGAGAACCTGCTATAGCTACGTCTGCGAACCTCGAAATCATCCTCGCAATTCACCCAGTAATCTTCCATCGTAGGTTTTTGATAAGAGAGATTACCAAGGCAAGCTACGTAATGACCCCAAGGATCATATATGCGTGTATCAACCAGGTACTTGAGTTTGTAATTTTCTAACTCTTGACCTGCAACCTTAGCATCAACTGCCGTTTTACACCAATACATCCCGAACTGTAAAGGAAACTCAACAGCTGGTTTACGCTTGTTGCACGAATGTTTGTGAACTTCATACAGCTGCCTTAGGAACTCCATGAATATTGTTTTATCCGAAGGATAACGTGGTAACATGGCTGGTTTTCCTGTGTATCCATAGACACGGATATAGGTGTATGTAGGAAACTGAATATACCAGTCTGCCCAATTCTTCATCGCTGCTCTAGCAACTGTTGAGATGCGAATGTGCAACTCCCGGTCCAAATTTCTCACTGTATATGTCAAGAAAGCCTCTTGTACACGTTTAAAATGACTTTTAGCTTTTGTGAACTCAAGCTGGCCATAATAACGATAGACTTTCTGTACACTGAGTATGCCCATCGTATTTAACCAGTTAAATTGATTCTGATAAGCAATCAAGTACACAAGGTAAGAACACATGAAATTGATGCGCAACTAGGAAACCGATGATTCGCTCGTGAATAGCATCACTGATGAAGGATGCCCAGTCATAATGCTCTTGCCCAGAGATGATTCTACCAATGATATAATACATCCACGGGTGAAATTTGTTTGCATTTGCATGACCTGAGACACGATTAAGCAGTGTAAGTAGAATACCATATTCATCTTTGCACTCGCCACGACCCAAGTTGTTTGGCAACTTCTTCTTCTTTTGTTTTAGCCACCTCTTCGTCATCTTATTCTGACACTTATCCAATTCAGCATTGAATGCCTGCTCACTCTGACTCATGGAAATAACCAACCCATCTGGATGTTGAGGAATATCCAAACTTCGCTCGATATCAAGGGGTTTGAGATTGCATATGACATGTCCATCTATTGACCGTATCTCTCGTGTAGCGGAATTGTAATGCTTGATGCAAGATATTACAAACTCCACGCAATGCACTGAGATAGGTATGGAAGCAGCCTCGAGTAACCCGGATTGCTGAATGTTCTTGATAACCGAATCCTTGATCTTGAGTGGATCCAAAACTACTTCTGACAACACCTTGTGTAGATTTGTATCAACTGTCCCGATGAAGTTATGAGCTAAGACCGTCTTGGTATTGAATTCGAGCTAAGTGAACTGCATTCTGAAAAACTCGTCTGTTGATTGTGAACACGGCTATATTCTGACAACTTTTCTGGAAAGCCAAAAATAGCCTGCTGAGGCTAAAAATAGCTTGTCGGATGAGAATTTTTACGGAAAAATCTGAGATATGGGTTTTGTCCAAAAAGTGATTCTAAGACAACCCAGTACGTTAGAAATGTAAAAATTTGACCTTTACTCAGCCATGCAAAAGAATTTCGGTTGAGAAACTTGAAGCTTCGAGAACAGATGTTCTGGAACAAATTTTCTTGAAAAATTCTGGCACATGTGTTTTGCTGAGGAAGCTCTTTTGAATCAAACCAGATACTTTGTTTCGCCAAAATTTGCCAACACTTCGAACATGTGAGAGAATTTAAGACGAGAGAATGGAAGAAATCTAGAAGAGAAAAAGACGTCTTTTATTGTTTTATTTGTTTTTATGCCTTTTTCTTTCAAAATCGCCACTGTGTCTTTAATCTAATGCTAAATTTGGACTTGTACCTGCAAAAGAATTTCTTTATCGCCTTCGAACTTGATTCTCTGATGAAAACTCGCCAATCTCTTTGAGGAAATTCAAACTTTCAAAGCTATGTGAATGAGAAAAGGCGCCATGCTTGGTTAAATAGAAAAATTCGTACCATCATGCATGCATGCTGAAACCCTAATTTTTAAGAAGGAATTTGATTGGCCTCTAACCAGTTGAACTGTCATTGTCTCTGAGTCTTTAAATTAAAAATAATATTTTAATTTCAAAACATCCAAAGAGCTAAAAGTGGTGCCAATATTTATCCTTGAAGAAATTCGTCACTTTTAAATGCTCTGCATGCAAAAATATTTTTTAATCATTTTGCTAAAAATAGCATCTTGTTGTGCTCAACATACTTCATTGATTCTAAAAAGTCAAATTTTGACCTTTTAGGCGTCCATCTGCAAGTGTTATGAGATTTTTGAGAATCTCCTATTTTATAGCTGACTGCAAAGTAACATCTGGCCACGTTCAACTTTGATTTCTGGATGATTGACTGAGCCTGCGACTGTGCTGAGATATCCACTGCGAACCATGCATGACAAGGATGAAATGTTTGTTGGGAGCTACAACTGCTAAAATCATCATCTGACACCTTAGAAAATTAGGGTCCTCTGATTAAATTGATGCACTGATTCCAGACTTAGTCATTTCTCCGTATTGCCTTGTGATGCTTCAAACTGCCACCGACGGTGAATAATGAGCCCTGCTGACTAGATAGTAGATTCATTGCATGACTGGAAGTAGTTTGCATCCAATGACTGTATGTGAGGTATTTGCAAACTGAATCAGGAACCCCAAAAGGATGAGCGCCCCTATTCTGTGATAGCACAAATACCATTTTGACAAAAGTGTGACTTTCATCTAAACACCATACTTTGACCGTCGATACCGGGAGCTGGAATGCTCCGATTCGCATGCCGCCTGTCTCTCTGTACAATTTGGTCAACTTGCAAGAGATGTTCTTCAAGATGACGAGGCCAAAAACTGCTTCTAAGGCCTCTAAAAGAAAATCGCCTTTTTCAAGGAAAATTCTAGTTTATACTTAGTCATTTTTTGAACTGTCTTCAAACACCTCCACTTTACAGCATTGTCACCTTGATCTCGCACGTACGAGCATTCGCCAAATCCCGAAGGCTGTCGGTTGGACTCGTTGGATAGCTGGAGTAATTGCACACAAGTCTTGTGAAGACTGCAATTGCAAATAACCCCATCTGGCAGGCCTAAAGGCTGGGCGCCCCTAGCCTACAAATGTGCAGCTTTGTGTAGCTACGCTTCACCATCCTCCGTTTTACGTTCTTGGTAGAACCTTTCTCGCGGTCACTCAGAATGTCGGATCGTCTTGTGAACGGGTGTACTGCGAAGCTGGACTAAGCTGGAAAAGATCTCAAGAAGACCCTATCTGCAAACTCATTCATCTAACAAGTCATATTCAAGGGCGCCCCTGGGCTACAGGGGCGCTCAAACCATGATTTGGCAATCTCTGCTCACATGTATCCTGCCTTCAGTTTCCACTTTTGACGCTGACAACCGGAGTTCTGTACTGGATACACTTCCGCTTGATAGCTCGTTGAAAAGCCAGACTAATTTTGCAAAGACTGAATCCATTAGCACATACATGCATCCAGATCTGGGCCTTCAAAAAGAAGGGCGCCCCTGGGCTATAGGGTCGCAGATCTGCATTTCTAAGTTGTCTCCATGTGGAATACACTTGTCGTAACCTCTGCTTCCGCCTTCGCTTGCCTGAGTTATGCAACTCAGATGATCTTGTTCCATAGTTAGTCAGAAACTTGACTGAAAACTGAACACAATGAATGTATTCTCTATCCAAAGCAATCAAATCTTGACCTTTAAATAGAAGGGCGCCCTTGGGCTATAGGGGCACAGATTTGCTCTGAATTCACTGATTTGCACCATTCTGTGCTTTGTAAACACTGTATCTGCTATTGAGGTTGACCACGTCGAAGTGTTGTGACTGCCAAGGTGTGTGTATGACTATACTTCATCATTCTCATATGTACGGACACTGTAAAGTTGATTTGCATGTCGATTGCACAAGTGTCTACTACGTTACATAGTGAAAAAGCTTCCAGACTTAGAATATTTTATCATTTTTTGGCAATCTGAAAATCCCCTCCATTAAAAAGCATATTTTTCAGCATCTTTCATCGTAAAACGTTCTGCTTTAAGATTCAAGCTTAGATTTCAACACCTAGTACTGGCCAATTGCCATTGACGACCTCAGAGGTGCTAACTTTTCTCCTGAAAAAGTGAAAACTACTCACCAGCCTTAAACTGACTTTTAATTGAAACCGACTTCACCACAGTATTTGGGACTCAATGCAAAAGAAAGAAGATGCAACGGAGTGGTCATTTTGTTCCATCTCTCTACAATGATTTTGTGTAGTTCTTTGAAGAACTTTTCTTCAGGATCTTGCTCTTTTGCTTTGATGATGGCTTTCATCTGCCATCATATACTTCACCCAAACAAGATCTATCCATGTCAGCATAACAAATCATGCTGAATATGGGCTTAGTGAAATTAAGGAGATACTCAACACGATCACACCAAATTTCATCTAGGATCATTTGCTTAACCTTAGTTGCCCTTGCAGTGCTAGATTGCCTCCATATGGCCCAATTAGGGTGATGACCATGTTAGAGAGTACCTCATGAACCTTCACAAGTTGTCTCAACACAATTGTGTTGGAGGCCAAACGGGTCTCAACAACCTATTTGAAAATCAAAATAAAATAAAATTTATATTTAGAAAAATTAAAACAAAATTAAAAATATTACTAAAGTGAATTGTGAAACATGTTTATTATTTAATTTACCTTCAACAACTCCAATTTTGAGAATGTTCTAAATATGCCTTGTGACATATGGTGGTTGGTGATGAACATTTGGATGTCTTCGGCCTCAACATACACCTGTTTGATCCAATCAATTTTGTTTCCAATTTTTTGTAGCATTAGGTTGAGGGAGTGCACATGACAAGATGTCCAAAAAATGTTTGAATACCACTCCTCAATCAATAAACCCAACAACTCTACAATTTTTGCATTGTTATAACTTGCACAACATTTCAAGGGCCTACTTCATCAATAGCTTGACAAAGATTTTTAGCAATAAATGTACCATCCTTCACCTCTCCTTCACAATCCATTGCTCTCAAAAACATCACCTCTTTAGGGGACACTGCAATAACATTGATCAATGAACAATTTTTTGCATCTTTCCCTTTCCATCCATTAGAAATGATGGTCACCCTTGTTTTGATCTACGAATCCCTTATGGGCTTCAAGGAATCCTCTATAAATTTTACCTCTTTATCTACTAAGGTGCTACGCACCTTCTCAAAATCTGTGCCCTTATACCCTTTTTGGAGCCTCATTAATAGATTTCACCATTGTTTGCCAATATGGTGAGCGAACAACATTGAATGCCAATCCATTCGCATAGACACATCTCGCTATGTCTTGATCAGCAATCTCTGTAGCCTCATTTTGAAATGAAATTTCCAATGGTCCCTTTGATCTCTTATGCGTAGAGGTCACAATTTTCTCTTCGAGTATGGACATAAGTGGATGGCTCTTTGTAGGTGGAAAATGAGGAGGTGGTGTAAGGGGCTTCATCCCTCGAGATCCTTTCTTTATCAAAGGACGATTTAATCTACAGCCTGCTGCTTGGTCTACATTTTCTTGCTCTTCAATATATGCCAATACTTGCATTTTTGGAATGCCTTTATTATCTTCAACTAGACAAGGTTTGATGCTTAGCCCAAGGATCTTGCACAAATGCCCTTTCACTCGACTGTATGAGCTTGAATATCTAACTTTACAATGACCACAAATCCAAACATAACCTCCACACTTGGAAGTTGTTGTACCATTTCAACATATTTCCAAAGGGGAAAGTTTGGGTCTGTTTTGAAACGAGATTGGTTCGTGAAGCTGGAAACGGTTGCCATTGTAATACCTAAGGCAACAAGTTCAATACACAACACATTCTATTTATTCAAAGTATTGAAAATAAATAACTTAATTCATTCTAAAAAATTAAACATGTGTTTTAGACACCTAGAAGAATGAAAAGAAAACAAAAGAATTGAGTTGTAAAAAAAAAGTAGAAAAAAAACACGAAAATATTTGAAAAAACCTACCTCTTTTGAAGAAATCTTCCTCTATGATCTTCTTGGCAACAAACAAACACTTGCAAATGCTTAGGAATAGCACAACAACCAACTTCAGACGTTCAACGATCAATCTTCAGCTCTATTTGTGCAATGGCAAGCAAGAAGATAAGCTCAGCAATGGAGGTAAGAAGTTTTGTTTTTCATTCACAAATTGATAAATGAGTTTGTTTTTTCCTATTAGGTGTTTTAGGAGGCATAAGTTAGGGTTGGAGGCTTTTTTCAATGTTTTAAAGTAAAAAAAGTCAAAAATATTAAAAAACTCAAGGAGAAAAAAGAAAAAAGTGTGCTTGGGCATGTGAAGGGGCCAAATTCGCCCCGGTTTGGCAGGGCCGGACCTTGTCTGAACCCATAGGGAACCAGACTTGAACCTTGGACCCGATCTGGACCGAACCAGGACCTAGGCCTTAACCCTAGCGGACTGGTAACATAGATTATATATGTAGTGGACAACATTTTGATATTTAGAAGAAAATGTAGATATCCACCATTACTTCAAATTTTTATTTGATGCTCTCTGTAAATTTATTTATAAGAATGATTTAATATTATGACCAAGAGAAGTTAAATTAGAATGATAAATCCTATAATTTTATATTAATTCGTTATCTTTTTGTATTGGAGTGCACAATATTGTTATGAAAAACAAATAGAACACAATATTATTCTATTATATTGGATCAATGATTAGAAAGACGTTCACCTCTTTATATAGAGTTCAAAGTGAAGATAAAAACAATGCATGACAAATGCATGTAAATTATTCTAAAAATAATAAACTAATAATAATAAATAAACTAGTATGATTTTAGTCACTAAAGTGGCTTTATTACAAAAGTAAGTCTTAATAATCTTTAATACCCTCTCTTAAGACTTACTACACTAAAACAAACCAAACTAACATAAGAAACTAAAAGCAATTCAAACTCATAAATTCTTCAGAAGCTTTTCACTGAAGATAGTTCTGCCACCAAGTAGATCTCCATCAAGCTATCTCAAACCCTCATAAATGTGTAGCTCTCGAGCTGAATTCCCAAGTTCTCAAATTACCACCTCCTTGAACTCCTAAATCACTAATCTTTCAAACCATTGGACAACAATCTATGTTGAACTACACTCAGAGCTCCATCAAGTTGTCTCATAACCCTCATAAAGGTGTGATTCCCAGGACCCATAATATTCCAAGCTAACTAAGCAACCATCCATTCTGAGCTTTGTCTACATTGGCTTCCTACTCGTCTTCAAATAACTAGTCTTCTTTCAAATGCATAAAAAGCAACTTCTTCACCACTATTAGCATCCAAAGGATCTTCAACAATGGCTACACTAACTTCCCTAATCTTTCCCTTGAGAACATCATTTGCCCGATTTCTACAGTTCCAAGTTGTGTGACTCATTTTCTTTTAATAATAGCATTATGTCCCCCTTTTGTCCTTATTAGATCTTCTACGATTTGAGTATAATACTACCTTAGTTTGAGAATAATCTTTTGTATCTCCTGCAATAGTTCTCTTTTCTTCAACTAGGAGAGTTGAAATCATATCTTCTAGACTTTTAAAAGAGAGTTGACTAAGAGTAAAGATGACATTGCTGAATTTTGAAGATAAACTATTTAATAAAATGGCTTTAGCATCCACTAGAACATTGACTTCTACTAGTTTTTGAAGAAGAGATCTCAGATTGTTCATGTGGCTTGACATAGAGACTTCGTTAATCATCTTGAACTTGAAGAGTTGAAGCTTTAAAGAAAATTTAGCATTAACTTCTTTTGCTCCAAACAGTGTGTTTAAATTTTCCCAAATCTCTTTAAATGGTTTTGCTAGATCTATATGATGAAACTCAAATTGGAGAGGGCAAGACCTCCATAATAGCTTTGGCTTTATCATCTCTTCTTTTCCATTCTAGTACTTTACTCACATTTGTAGGCAATTTTTCATTTTCATTTACTATTCTCCACAGGTTCCTGTGCATCAATTGTATCTGGATTTTTACTTTCCAGGTGTAAAAATTGAAGCTAGAATACTTATCCAACATAATTTTCATCTTTGGATAATATAGAATCCCAAATAATGAAACTAAAAAATTTCAAACCCTGTACCTTCCATAAACTACATCCTTGAAATTATGCCCTATTTAAACATTGATGCAAACCCTACTTGCTGGTTTGGAAACCCCACTTGCTGGTTTGGAAACCCTAATTGTGGATTCAACAAAAACAAAGATTGCTGCAAGTCCTAATTGTGGGCTAAAACCTAGCTGCTTAGGAAAAATTGTTCCCTAGCCACAAGTTTCACAAAACCCCTTTGAAACCCTAGTTGCGAGACGTGGGTTTCACAAAACCCCTTACAAACCCTATTCTGTGAGCAAGAAAAAACAACTTCAAAAATCATATTTTTTTAGAATGCATTTGGCACGATTTCAACCTGCAAGTTTTAGTTATTTCATGTGAAAAATCAACACGATTTTATCAAAAACAAAACCCATGATTTCTACAGTAAAAAAACTGACGATACTTCAATAGAAAATCAAATGCATTTTTTTGCTAGCAAATGGCATGATTTTCTTTGGAAAACAGATGTGGTATTCTGATAAAAAAATAGCCACAGTTTTCAGACGAAAAAAAAGTGATTTCAGGGTTAAATAAAACCGTGATTCTATGTGAAAACTCCTACATGATTTGCTGATGAAGACCTGCACGATTCAGTTTGCAAACCTTCTTAGGTTGCAAAATTTTTCATGTAACCTACTCTAATACCATGTTATTAAAATCGAATAGAACACAATATTATTCTGTTAGATCAACAATTACAAAGACGTTCACCCCCTTATACTGAAGTGAAGATAAAAACAATACATGATAAATGCATGTAAATTATTCTAAAAATAATAAACTAATAATAATAAATAAAATAATCTAAATTTAATCAGTAAAGTGACTATTACAAAAGTGAGTCTTAATAATCTCTATAGCTAAAATGATGATAATGTAATTATCTTTTGTATATGATTATTTTTAGTTTTGATTTTTTATCATGTCATCCAAACAAGCCTCATTTGGCCACAGTTAAAGGTTGGTTTGCCATACACCACTTTGGGGTCAGCAAAATAGGAGATCATTTATTGTTTTAACTGAACAAAGGCTTTCTATACGCCACAAGAAAGCTTGTAGAGCATACTCTCTAAAAGCATGATCATCATTTAATGATTGTCTCTAACTCATTTTTACTGCAGGATGAGGGTCTTGGATTTACACCATGGTGCCAAACTGTGGCTCGCTGGATTTATTATTTATGGTCTGTGTAATATTGTTGAGATTGGATGTAACAAGCATTGAGAAAAATGCCAGTTGTCTTGAATAATCTATTTTTCTATTTTAACAATTGCAGGTGCTTAATAAAGAGGGCCACATTGGTTTTGAACGCTTAGTGGATTGCTTAAAATATCACAAAGCTGTGATCACTGTAAGTGATTCTGTGAATCTCTTTTGCATTTTAAACATTTTTTTTGTTAGTAGCCTTAGGATCAACAGGACTTTTTGCTTCTTTTATTGATTATTTGCATATATGAATGACAATTCACAATACAAACTTCTTTATAGGAGGCTGACTTAAACCATATATATTATATAGTGCTATGTTATATTTCCTTTAACAACATATAGGAGCAGCACAATTGTTGCCAATGCCAATCTCATAAATAAGTATGCCTTGATTTGATGTAATGTCCATTTAAGAAAAAATGTGTAGATTAAGAGGATCTAATTGTGCCTTGGTTTGATCTGGTGTCTATTTGAGGAAATTTTGTCAATTAATTAGAAGCTGACAAGAAAACATGTTTAGTTTGGAGCTTCAGGGAAGAAAATTAAACAAACTCTTGATGGTGCTGGAATTTCAATTCCTTGTGTGGAAGTTTCAAGCATGAGGGACGCTGTAAGCACAGCAAAAAGTTTTGCAAAACATGGTTCATCTCTTATCCTTAAGCTACTTGATCCTTGGATTTATGTGTTTTGGCATTGATTCAAGAACATTTTTCTTGGAGTTGAAAAATTCAAATATAGCTCAGTAAATATGCTAACTTTTTGAGAATGCTAACTATAGTAGAATAGGAATCATTGTCTTTTTCTTTCTAGTTGTTGTGACAAAATTTAGTCAGAATATTTTTTGTCTATTATTTGTAGATAGAACCTGTTGGCGTAAGAACTAACACCTCTGGAGTGTGAGTTTGTACGGACAGCTATGCACACTACGTAATGAGTGCTCTTCAAATTAGGAGGGGAAGCTCCCTCGTTTTGCTGGAATGCATGAAATAGAAAACTAAACTAATGTCCTATCTTTTTGTTCTCAGCTGGTAGAGGCACAAGGTTAAGAAAACCTAGAACGTTGCAGCTAAGTATTTTCTGGTTTCGCAGATCATGTAACTACAACTAAGCTAACTTCTTTAATATCTATCCAATTTCCTCAAGAAACAGAGCATGAGGAAATGGAGCAGGAATGTATTGTACGATAAACTCCAGGTGCGGGCTCACAACATGAAGGCAAGGTAGGCGCAACTATTTGCTAATCCGGGAAGAAGTTTATTAAAACAAACAAATGAACGGTAAACCTGGTACAACTTCACAACATGAAGGCAAGGTAGGCGCAACTATTTGCTTGGCTGAATGAGTCTACTATAACACACATCATACGATAAGCTTTGAGTACAGTTTCGCAACATGAAGGCAAGGTAGGCGCAACTATTTGCTCTTCTGAATAGGCTTATAATCAACAAAACAAAAGGTAAGCAACTGGGACAGTAGATTGTATAGACGCAACACGCATGCAATAACGATCAAACCAGCAACCCCATTTAACTAAGGTCGAATAAACACCATAACAATAACATGAAGGCAAGGTAGGCGCAACAATTTATTATAACAGCAATTACTCTTTGAACAGATACAATAATAGCAATACTACAGGCAAGGTAGGCGCAGCATGTATGCTATCAAGCAAAAGTTCTAATTTACAAGGGTGAACCAATCTTGAGAATAGGCATGTTGCTGACAACGCAGCAATTCTCTATCACCAGGAAAAGCTAATTACAAATGAGCTAAAAGCTCTTATTTATAGACTTCAAGGTGTAGGCAACCCTAAAATCACCTTGAGTCAACTACAGTCTTGCAAGACATGAAAGATCTTATTCTTAAACCCTAATTGAATGAAACTATACAGTTAACTGGGAAACTATCATCAGTTAACTGAAACATCTAATCTAAATGGACAATGTGCAAGCATGCGCGTCCTTATTGAAAGCAAGTTAACTGGAATGCTATCATCAGTTAATTGAAATATCTAATCTAAGATCCAAGTGTTTGTAGATGTTTCTAAGAAAGACATGGCATGCAACGTGTAACAACCAGTTAACTCGGAAAGAAGCCTCGAGTTTAACTAATGTGTCTAATGTCTATCTTGGAAAAGGTGGGACGCCTTGAACTGAAGTTCACTGACCCTGATCTCGAGCAAGTAACCCCTCCACGAGTTAGTGACTGCATCACCATCTAGAGGTCGTCACATGTCTCAACTGTCAATTCACTGCTTCTTAGCAACTCAAGCAAAACTGAAAATCTCTGCATACTTAAACTGGCCCTTCACTGGCTGGTAACTCTGGCGGCTCTGTAACTGAAGTGATGGCCACTGTTTTCCTCTGTAGCTTGACGTTTCTCACGTTTTCATGCTTATCAACCCTCTAAACTGGCCTTGGAAGAAAATCAGCTATACGAGGCACAAAACCATGTGGACTTGAGTGACTATGCTTGTCAACCTTTCTGATGCGCTTGATACAAATCAATGTCAGCTTTTATGATGAAATCATGAATTAAAACCGACATGGTCTTGAATTTGATCTACGTGAACTGCATCCGGAAAAACTTGTCTATTGACTGTGAACATGGCTACGTTCTGACAACTTCTCTGGAAAACCAAAAATCACTCCAGATAAGGCTAAAAATACCCTGTCGAAGGGCAATTTTCACAAAATATTCTGAGACGTGGGTTTTGTGCATAATCAAATTCTAAGATGACCCACAACGTCAGAAATTCAGAAAAATGTGATTTAGGCCCGCATGCAAAAGGTTTTCAGTTGAGATTTGAATTGGCAGTTAGGGGCATTGGGGGCAATTTTTCTCATGAAAATCTGGAACATGGGTTTTGCGTAGAAATGAATCCTGAAACAACCCAGATCAACAGATTTGTGAAAAAATGTGATTTAGGCCCACATGCAAAGAGAATTCTGGAGAAAAGCACAGTGCTTCTAGAAAAGAGCAGCGGGCAATTTTTTCGCAATAAATCTAAGACATATTGTTGTTTTGATGCTGAAATACTCGAACCCATGATGATGCTTTTCTGAAAAATCTATATTTTCTTTGACATGCGAAGAAAACCTAAGACGAGAATAGAAGAAAGTAAGACAGAAGAATAGAAGTTTTATTTTTTTGTTTTCTCTCTTCTTCTGTAAAAATTCTTCTATGCTTGAAGTAGAACTGATAACACCTGCATGCAAATGGAAAACGAAGTCTAAAATAATCTTTTCTTGAACAATCTGAATCTGTAGCTACGAAGAACACTGAAATCTGACACCTGTAGCACCTGCAGATCAATTCTATGCTCAAGAAAAGATGTTTCATGTCAACTCTGATGAAGAATAATGGACGCCATTAGTAAAAATATAGAAAAATATCTTCTAAGGCGTGTGAAATGCATGCTAAGCATTGGAAATGGCACTTGAAGTACAACTGGTGCTTCAAAACTCACGCATGGCCTATATTTGGCTTCAAACTCAGTTAACTAGATGTAGAACCAACCCAAGTTAGGGCGCCATCTTGAAGATTCAGTTAACTAGTGCATGCAAACTAAGTTTAGCCAGTTATGACTAAAAATAGGTAAAATAGAAGTCAACATGCAAAGAGTTTAACTGAAGATCTAAATTTGGTAAATTGAAAACTCTCTTCATGCGCACTTCTACTTTTGAATTTCAAAAAAAATCAACCTTTGACTTTAGGCGTCCTTCCTTACTTAGACATTTTTTGAAAATTTAGAATCTAAAACCTCAAACGAAGCTCATGTTCGATCACTGATTCTGGTTGACTGTCGCGTCGGATCAACTAGCTGACAATCTCGATGAAGAGCAGGACCAAATCTGACAAGAAGATTCCTTGAGGTGGCAATTCAAAATTCAACCGTCTGAGGCTTCAAAAAGATGGGCGCCCCTGGCCTCCAGGGGCGCTTTTGACCTCAGTGTTAGAATATTTTCAAGCATTTTCATCATTTTCACTGATAACTTGACCATATTTCACTTGACGTTTCCCGGTATTTGACAAAACTTCAGAACGTGCCGACTGGCTCACTGCGGAGCAGACTGAATTCTGAGCAAAGGCTCCTAATGAACACTTTGTATAAAAACATCTTTAAACCTTCCTAAATCATGGGCGCCCCTGGAGGCCAGGGGCGCTTTTCCCAACCAATGTCATCCATCACTTCAACTGGCAAAAATTACTCAACTTCCGATTGCGGATTGCCAAGACATCTTCTGAACTGGCTGAGACAGGGAACGGAAAGCTGAAGCTGACACGAACGAGATGAGTATCTGAAATCATCAAACAGATTTCATTAAAGGTCTTAAAACCTTGGGCTCCCCTGGCCTCTAGGGGCGCTTTTGTCCTTTCTGAATAGTTTCTGATCAAGTCTGGAACCTCAAGTTTGACCACTGATGGCGGCAACTCGGCAACTCAGATTCACCTGCTGATAGATGCATTGCGGAGCTGGACCAAAAATAGAAACAAACTTCCTGGGTGTCACTTGATCAAAAGACTTCATCTGAATCTTCAAAAAGATGAGCGCCCCTAGCCTCCAAGGGCGCTTTTTCTCTTCAAAGTCATCTACTTTGTATTTCCCTCGTTCTGTATTGAATTTTTGTTTTCAAGCGTTTTACTCCTCCATCGGACTGGCTGGCTAGCTCATTGCGAAGCTATCAGGAAACTAAAGAAATCATCTTGGTAGAAAATCTCACAAAAAGTTGAATACAGCTTCCATAATGATGGGCGCCCCTAGCTGAGAGTGGCGCTTTTGAACTCCAGACTTAGAATATTTTCAATCTAGACTTAGCCAATTTCACAGTACTTTTACCTCGTTGAAAATCTCCTCCGTCAAAAAGCATAATTTTCAACATCTTTCATCGTAAAGTGTTCTTCTTTGAGTTTCAGGCTTAGATATTAACACCTGGTACTGACCAACTGCCATTAATGACCTCAGAGGTCCTAACTTTTCTCCTGAAAAAGTTATAACTACCCACCAGCCTTAAACTGACTTTTAACTGAAACTGACTTCACCACTGTGATCGTGATGTGAAATAAGCCAATCAAAATTAATTTCAGCCAATTCTGACAAGTTCTTATTTTTTAAGGTTTCGGGCTAAAAATAGACTTCAGAAACCCTAATTTTCAAAATTTTCAAATTTTGCCAGTATCTCCGTGGCATGACATTGACTCAAAGCCCATACTTTATTTGCCCAAAAATTGAGTTTTGACCCCACTTTTACAAGGTTTAGACCATTTTAAGCAAAATGCCTTAATGAAGCAAAAATTTTGGTTTGGGTACAACAGAACCCAATCATGTTAAGAGTCATTTATTAGGTATCATGAAACTTCCTAATATTGAAATTTTCTTTCAAGCCCAATGAAAACACAGGCTACAAGTATTGCTTGTTAGCCTCCGTAATTTTCTTAGGCGAATACATTTCCTTTTCATCTGTCTTGCATGATATCTATATATCGTGAATTTGAGTTGCACTTCCTTTTTTATAGAAAATGGTCAATGAATATTGGAGATTATAGGCTTGATTGGCAATGATTAGAAATCAAATTTTATATCATTGAAGATAGAAAAGTTAAAAATGCATTAAATTTTGAAATTTGAAAAAAATTGAAAATTTTGATTCCATGCATGATATTACCGAAAACAAAAGTTAACAAAAAAACATATGTTTCTCTTAGTTTCCAGGATGAAGAAACATATTTTGAGGATATTAAAATATTTCATAGTTTTCAGGAATGTATAAGTATGGCAAACAATATAGATTAAAAATATTATAAAACTAAAAAGTATGTATTCTATAGCTTTTTAGATGAATGATCAAACTGTTAACATAATTGAACATTTTAAGGCACTGAAATTCAAATAACAGTAACATCTATGAGAATGACCATTGACATTTGAGTGAGACAATAAAGCACAAGCCTGAGAACTTAAACATGAATGTCTAATTGTTATATTCTCAATGGTGTTGAAATAATTTTTCCATCTTATTTCCTAGTACCCAATGAAACTCAGGTTCAAGGACCCTAGCTCTCAGTGGTGTCTCCTATGTGATACTCTCGGCCCAGCTTATCTCCCATGTTCAAGTAATTTCTTAAGTCCCTCCTTTGATTTTAGTAAGTTAAGTCTCCATTGAGCAGCTATTATTGCTTTCAATTTGAATATGGATAGCTATGAGCCTTACCATGATAGAACCTAGTGTCAAGGATAACATGAAGGAATGTTCTCATAGATATTAACATGGAACTGAAAAACAGGAAGACCTTATGGATTGGGCATTTAATAGTCTCAAGCTAAGAAAAACTAAGCTAGAGGATTTTGACAAATTAGGGCATGGAATAGACTAAGATTTTAAAACTATTTAGGCAATTGTTGGCAAGATTTGGATTCATGAAAATGTTGGACCCTCACTTCAAATATGTCCTTGAATGTTAATGCTTGTGGAATTCAAGGGGGGATAGGTGGCAAACCTTGTCAAAGTTTTGCAAAAATGTTGCTTCTTAAAGAGCATCCTATTCTAAGATTCTATTAAAAAACAAAGTTAAACTCTTCGAGATGGGTCAAGTCATCCCAAATATAAGAAAGCATTTTGAAGTGGTGACTTAATCTAACCTAGGAATACATCAAGCTACATTGTTGCCTACTTGACTCTCAAGAAAGTGGCAATTTAGGAAATGGTAGGAGATTATGAACAACTCTTTGTTGTGGGAAAATGTGGTATCTCTGGAATAAGATTTTTGGCCTTCAATGTTTGTAACCTAGTGGAATTAAGCTTAAGGCTCTCCAATGGAAGAATGTTCTATCTTTCAAATTTATGCAAGATTTCTCATCTATCATCGAAGGGGACTTTGATGTAGTCCATTTTCTATCTAAAAAACATGGAGGCATTCTATGCTTGGATTCTTCAACAAAGATTATTGAATAATTGTGGATCACCAAAAGTGTTGGATATTGCCCCTTATAAACCATGATTAGCTAGCCTAATATGTGATTAGGCCAAGCTTTTGGGGTGGAAAGCCTTGACTGCTTTCTTATAAATGAATAGTGGTAGCTTTTAAGTACCTTCAACAAAGTAAGGTAAAAGGGTTTTTTGCTTTGAGATTTAGGGCATGGGAACAATCTTAAATTGAGATATGCTTTGATTAAACATAATTTATTTTAGATTATTAATAATGGCCATAAAAATTTGTTGTAGGAGGATATGTGAGACCAATCCTCCCAACATTTATCATTAATCGTGTTGGAGTTATATTACATCTATAGCATAGTTTAGGTTAGAATGGTTTATAAATAAATAATCATTTTAGCTTTAGTTAGTATCTAATAATGTTAGTAGTTAAGTAGGAGATGTTTCTTATATGGAGGTTGTGTAGGTGGTTGCAACAAGAATGCTTTGTAAGAAAATGCAATCAACGTAAAAATCTATCCCTGTTGTACCCAAACCAAAATTTTTGCTTCATTAAGGCATTTTGCGTAAAATGGTCTAAACCTTGTGAAAATGATGTCAAAACGTAGTTTTTGGGCAATTCAAGTATGGGCTTTGAGTCAATGTCATGCCACGGAGATACTGGCAAAATTTTAAAAAATTGAAAATTAGGGTTTCTGGACCCCTATTTTTAGGTCAAAACCCTAAAAATTGAAACTTGTTAGAATTGACTGAAATTTGTTTTGATTGGTTTATTTTGCTTCACGATCACAATGGTGAAGTCAATCTCAGTTAAGACTCAGTTTAAGCCTGGTGGGTAGTTTTTGTTTTTTCAAGTGAGAAGTTAGCTTTTCTAAATTCATCATTGGCAGATGGCGAGGTGCTAGGTGTCGACAACTAAGCTCAAAATGCTTCGGTGATGTTTCTATGGCAAGTTTCGTCCAAAAAGTTACTTCGTCTTGGAGGAGATTTTCAACGAGGTAAAATACTGAAAAATTGACTAAGTTTGGATTGAAAAAGCGCCACTCTGAGCTAGGGGCGCCCATCATTCTGGAGGCTTTAATCAACTTTTTATGACTTGTCTCTTCCAAGTTGTCTTCTCCAAAATCCTGTTTGCTTTGCGATGAGCTAGCCAGCCAGTTCAACGGAGAAGTCTATCGCCTGAAACTGGAGATTGAACGCAAATCAAGGGGAATTGAAAATTGACCAACTTTGAAGTCAAAAAGCGCCCTTGGAGACCAAGGGCGCCCATCTTTTTGAGGCTTCAGATGGAGTTTTTTGAACGAGTGACACCCATGAGGTTTGTTTCCATTTTGGTCCAGCTCCGCAACGCATCTATCAGTAGGTGAATCTGAGTTGCCGTATTGCCGTGGTCAGTGGTCAAACCTGAGGTTCCAGACTTGTTCAAAACTGTTCAAAAATGTCAAAAGCGCCCCTGGAGGCTAGGGGCGCCCAAGGTTTTGAAGCCTTAAATGAAGTCCATTTGATGATTTCAAATGCTCGTCCTGTCCGTGTTAGCTCCAACTTTTCGTTGCCTGTCTCAGCCGGGTCAAAGGATGTCTCAGCAGCCTGCAGTCGAAAGATTAGTTGTTTTTAGCCAGTTGCAAAATTGGCTAACACTGGTTGAGAAAAGCGCCCCTGGAGGCTAGGGGCGCCCATGTTTTAGGATGGTTAGATGATGTTTTTATACGGAGTGCTCTCCAGGAGCCCTTGCTCATAATTCAGCCTGTCCCACAGTGAACCAGTCAGCACGTTCTGAAGTTTTGCCAAGTACCGAGAAATGCCAAGTGAAGTAAGGTCAAATTCACAGTGAAAATAATGGAAAATGCCTGAAAAAATTCTAACACTGAGGTCAAAAAGCGCCCCTAGAGGCTAGGGGCGCCCATCTTTTTGAGGCCTCAGATTGGTGAATTTTGAATTGTCACCTCAAGGAGTTTTCTTGTCAGATTTGGTCTTGCTCTTTAACGAAACTGTCAGCCAGTTGATCCGACGCGGCAGTCAATCAGAATCAGTGGTCGAACGTGAGCTCCATTTGAGGTTTTAGATTCAAATTTTCAGAAAAATGTATTAGTTTGGAAAGGACGCCTAAAATTAAAAAAATTGACTTTTTGAACTCAAGAAAAGAAGTGCGCATGAGGAAAGGATTCAGTTAACTAAAAATTAACTCTTCAATTGATTGTTTTCAAGTTGACTTCTTCTGGGCCTATTTTTAGTCAGTAATTGAGCGAGATCAGCTTGCATGTGTCAGTTGACTGAACTGTTGAAGGTGGCACCTATTTAGGGTATATTTTTCATTCAGTTAACTGTTTTGAGAGCCAATCAGAGGCCATACGTGGATTTTGAAGGTTCAGTTAGAGTTCAAGTGCAATTTCCAAGGCTGTGCTTGCATTTGACACGCCTTTGATAATAAATTCTTGTTTATTATGCATATGGCATCCATTATTCTTTATCAGAGTTGACAAGAAACATCTTTTCTTGAGCATAGAATTGATCTGCAGGTGCTACAGGTGTCAGATTTCAGTGTTCTTCGTAGCTACAGATTCAGATTGTTCGAGAGAAGATTATTTCAGACTTCGTTTTCCATTTGCATGCAGGTTTCATCAGTTCTACTTCAAGCATAGGCGAATTTTTATAGAACAAGAGAGAAAACAAACAAATAAAACTTCTATTCTTTTGTCTTATTTTCCTTTATTCTCGTCTTAGATTTTTTTCGCATGTCAAAGAAAACAACAGATTTTTCAGAAAAGCATCATCTGGGTTCAAGTATTTCAACATCAACGATAATACCCATGTCTTAAATTATTTTGTGAAAATTGCCCTGCTGCCTCTATTCTAGAGCACTGTGCTTTTTTCCAGAGTTTTCTTTGCATGTGGGCCTAAAACACATTTTTTCCAAAATCTATCGATTTGGGTTATCTTAGAATTCAATTCTACATAAGACCCATGTTCCAGATTTTCACGGAAAAAATTGCCCCAGTGCCCTTAAATGCCAGTTCAGATCTCAACTGAAAACCTTTTGCATGCGGGCCTAAATCACATTTTTCCGAATTTCTGACGTTGGGGGTCATCTTAGAATTTGATTATGCACAAAACCCATGTTTCATAATTTTTCGTGAAAATTGCCCTTCGACAGGTTATTTTTAGCCTTATCTGGAGTGATTTTTGGTTTTCCGGAGAAGTTGTTAGAATGTAGTCGTGTTCATAGTCAATAGGCGAGTTTTTCCGGATGCAGTTCATGTAGATCAAATTCAAGACCAAGTCAGTCTTAATTCATGATTTCATCAGAAAAGCTGACATTGATTTGTATCAAGCGCATCAGAAAGGTTGACAAGCGTAGTCACTCAAGTTCACATGGTTTCATGCCTTGTATAGCTGATTGTCTTCCAAGGCCAGTTTAGAGGGTTGATACCGTTGGGTTTCTGCGTGTGCAACAATTTTATTTGCATTTCTTGCAACCAAAGAGTTCACAGTTTCATCATGCAACACTCTTCCATAAAGAAAAGCATGAAAAACGTGAGAAGCGTCAAGCTACAAAAGGAATAGTGGCCATCACTTCAGTTTACAGAGCCGCCAGAGTTACTAGCCAGTGAAGGGCCAGTTTAAGTATGCAGAGATTTTCAGGTTTGCTTGAGTTACTGACAAGTAGTGAATTGACAGTTGAGACATGTGATGACCTCTAGATGGTGATGCAGTCACTAATCTCGTGGAGGGGTTACTTGCTCGAGATCAAAGTCATTGAACTTCAATTCAAGGCGTCCCACCTTTTCCAAGATAGACATTAGACACAGGAGTTAAACTTGAGGCTTCTTTCCGAGTTAACTGGTTGTTACACATTGCATGCATGTCTTTCTTGGAAACATCTACGTACACTTGGAGCTTAGATTAGATCTTTCAGATGACTGATGATAGCATTCTAGTTGACTTGCTTTCAATAAGGATGTGCATGTTGCACCTTGTCCATTTAGGTTAGATGTTTCAGTTAACTGATGATAGTTTCCCAGTTAACTGTATAGTTTCATTCAATTAGGGTTTAGGAATAAGATGCATGTCTTGCAGGACTGTAGTTGACTCAAGGTGATTTTAGGGTTGCCTACACCTTGATGTCTTTAAATAAGAGCTTTCAGCTCATTTGTAATTAGCTTTTCCTGGTGATAGAGAATTGTTGCGTTGTCGGCAACATGCCTATTCTCAAGATTGGTTCACCCTTGTAAATTATAACTTTTGCTTGATAGCATACATGCTGCGCCTACCTTGCCTGTAGTATTGCTATTATTGTATCTGTTCAAAGAGTGATTGCTGTTATAATAAATTGTTGCGCCTATCTTGCCTTCATGTTATTGTCATGGTGTTTATTCAATCTTAGTTAAATGGGGTTGCTGGTTTGATCGTTAGTGCATGCGTATTGCATCTATACAATATACTGTCCCAGTTGCTTACCTTGTGTTTTGTTTATCATGAGCCTATTCAGAAGAGCAAATAGTTGTGCCCACCTTGCCTTCATGTTGCAAAAGCGTACCAAAACATTGAACGATTGTGGTAACGTAGATGGTAGACTCGAACTAAGTATTAAAGAAAAGCACGAGATAATTTAGCCTACCTTTACGCTTCATATTGAAGTTGTACCCAGTTTTACGGATTTGTTTGTTGTTTTAATAAACTTCTTCTGGGATTAACAAATAGTTGCGCCTCCCTTGCCTTCATGTTGTGAGCCCGCACCTGAAGTTTATCGTATAATACATTCCTGCTTCATTTCCTCATTGTTAATGATAATGATTAAATTCCTCCATTTGTGAATGTCGATCCTCTCGAGTAAACATCTGTTGATTTCCATATTTACAATAGAGGAAGGAGTGAATATATGTATTAATGTGGGAGACGCGTCCCATGAGCGGATGTGTCTCCACAAGTGGAGACACGTCGTCTTAAGGGATGTGTCTCTTTAAATAACTTTCTATCACTTGTTTAAACATCGATTAGTCATTTATCTGACTGCTGCTATAAATTTTTAACACTCCCTCTTAGCTAGGGAAGATAAACTCCAAACAAGTATAAAGTAATATCACCTAACTCATGATATAGAAGATATGGTATGCTTCTGAAAGTGTCAAATCACATGACATTCTTCATAACACATCTTTATTATTCAATACTCCCTCTTATCTAAGAAAAATAACTTCCACCAAGTAGAAGTGATATCACCTAACTCGTGATATCAGAAGATATGATATGCTTCTGAAAGTGTCAAGTCATATGACATTCTTCATAATATATCTTCATTATTCAACACTCTCTCTTTAACTAGGGAGGATAACTTCCATCAAGTAAACATGATATCACCTAACTCGTGATATCAGAAGATATGGTATGCTTCTGAAAGTGTCAAGTCACATGACATTCTTCATAACACATCTTCATTATGGTATGTGCACTGACATCAAGTCACATGATGTCTACCATAATTCATGGCATATCCACGGATATAAATATCCACCATGATTATCTCTTGAGGATCACAATGATCTTCAGATGATATCAAGTCCAGATATCCATCAAAGTGTCCAAGAGATACTATCATGACATGTCCACGGATATCAAGTCACATGATATCTATCATGATAGTTTATCATTGTAGAGTCGTCACTTTACAATGTCAAATACAAGTGTTCATTATCAGAAAGATCGTCACCTTTCGATAATGTACACAGGGGGAGTAGGTCCATAAAGTCATGGAGTCACACACATGACAAAAGAGTTTACACATTAAACATCTTTATATATTAGTACAACTTAAAACAATTTGAATTTCAACCATAATATCAAACTACATACCAAGTTTCTTCCTGAAGAGTTCAACCTTAACTCTTGGAGAGAGGTTGTTGAGTATGTCTGCTGTTTGATCATTTGAACTAATATACTTCAACTGGATCACATTCCTTTCTACCATGTCTCACAATGGTAGGGGGTATCAATGTGCTTAGATCAAGGAGTCCCACGAGCAATTTACAAAGCCAAACTGCTTCTCTTGCCCTTATAAAGGCTGTATGTAATCAGTTTCTGTTGAGCTTTGTGCCACCGAAGACTGTTTTCTGCAGATCCAAGAGATCATAGCCGATCCTAAACTGAAGCACAGTCATAAGGTGAATTTCCTTTGACTCACACATGAATTGGCTTAGAGTATTCACTAGGACCTTCCATTTGTTTTTGGAGTGCTCTATCAACTGAGCTACTGGACCCTTGTGGCCAGCCCATCATCAGTCTAGATGTGGCTTATATCCAACACCCCCTTTAAGCCACACTGCGGATGCTTGGGGCTCTTCTGAAGTTAGATCCCGGGACCTTTCATCATGGAGTCTCTCAACATGACGCCTCATCTCAGTCTCAGAGATGAACAAGGGCTTTCACCTTATATCTCTCTATCTCAGAGATTTATGCATTACAACAAGTGAAGATGTGACTCCCTCTGAAGCTCTAAGTACTTGCATCATTGAATCATAGAACTCCCTCTGAAGGTTAATGCTTCCTCTTCGAAGAGATGTCCTCAATCATTCACACAGTCTCAAGGCTGCAAGTAGTGTCTCCATTTTTCAACCTATAGGATGCATCAAGCTTTTCATGGAAGTAATCTCTTACACTTCTTTATTCGTCCTAAAAACATTAAGAAGAGATTATTAATAGTTTATGAAACTCAACTATCTCAAAAAATACCATTGCTAGAAGCATACATGATTGCCCATCTCAAAGTTATAGCATGAATCAATAACTACATATCAACCATGCAATACTTATCTCAATGATATCAGAATCTCCTGAGTAACCTCAGATATTTAATCATACATCTTTGTTGATTTTTAGACATGTCTTTCTTCCATTTTCTCGAAAGAGCTAATCTCAGTATAACAAAAGACAATCTATACAGATTTCATTACGTAGTCAACATATAGAACTGAACTTCTCTTGAGGCTCTATCACAGATGATGCATATAGAAAATTAGTCATAAGAGTCACACTCAGAAATTAGTACGAACAACTTGCAATGAATATTTCTTAATTCTAAAGAGTCTTATCCCAGTGAACACCATACGTAATCCAAGCAAGTGAAATACAACCAAAGCAAGCAAAATACTTATCTCTTTCTTCAATCTTTTACTCTTAGAGAGTGCTAAACTTAACACTTTTCAGGTTTGCACATGGTTTTCATGAAATCTTGCTCAATTGAAGGAGGCACAATATCTCTCCCACTGGTTTAGAAGGTACCACAAGAAAATACCAGTCGCAGAATACTCATCAAGGATTCGGGAGTCATCAAGCATGATGATACAGGAGTGAAGAAGACACACCCAGGCTACAGGAAATCATTCTCATCTAGGTAGAATTACATCCTGTAGACACTCCTGAATTCACTCATGAAATGACAGATAATTTTGAAGATGCACTTAAGGCCCCCCCTTTATGTGAAAGTTGTTGAGATCACGTGTTGCATTCAGGATGAGGAGTTTGCACTGCAACTGACCAAAAAATAAGGAATCTGGATGTTTTGCAGGCCCCTCCCCCCCACATATATACCGTTCCTATTTGCGTCACTCCATTGAATAGGGCCCATCAAGCCAGCTTCCAGATCTCCACTTCAATAAGCCTATCCTGCTGGAGCTCCTGATTGACACCCGTAATAGCCCCATTGAAGACAGAAAACTCCCACCAACTTCTCAACAATAGTCGCATAAGATTGGCAACCCGACCCCAAAGTAGCGGGCTGAGCACCAATAGCCTCACAACAACCAGGAGTAGCAGTCCCCAAATCAAGCAATGCCCTTGCATTAACACTGTCACATAATAGCGGAATCATGGCAACCAGGGGAGGCAGTCCCGTAGTAGGCAAACAGGCATCATTAATCCTAAATCCAATGTTGTCGCCAGAGAACCCATGGTCAGCATTCGCTGCAGTGTCGTTGCGAGGAACAAGAGCCATGGATGACATGCAATTCACCATGTTGTGAACAGGAAGCCCTATCAAGGCTGTGCGACCAGAGATCCACGAGGAGTAAGGCACAAGGAGCTGAAGGTTTCTTGCACAGAGAGTGGGAAGGCCATTTCGGAATTTCCTATGAAGATATCGATATTTCACGGGAATAGCAAATTTATTAATGTTATATTCCCCCGATCTCCTATGAAAGAAGATATACATATTCTGCCGATCTCCTAGACTCCACATGAAGTAGACGACACCAACTAGTGCTCCTTGAGCAATATACGGGTGTATACAAGGAATGGTCCCTTAGTAGGTAAGGCGAGCATTCAAAAACGAATACATCATCGTTTTAAGAGAGTTCATCCCTCGAGCTTTAATCGCTAATGCAGTCTCAATAGCATGACCACCTTCCGATTCTGAATGATGTTGCCAGAGCTCATATCCGATGGTAGAGAAAGATTATGATTGTGACAGGTGAGAACTGAAAGTTACGCAGCCACGGAATGAACTATTTAAACAATTCTATTGTTTTATTTGATTTGAATTTAATCGGATCTTCCTTAACTCAGCTCTGATACCATGTTAATGATAATGATTAAATTCCTCCATTTGTGAATGTCAATCCTCCTTAGTAAACATCTATTGATTTCCATATTTACAATAGAGGAAGGAGTGAATATATGTATTAATGTGGGAGACGCGTCCCATGAGCGGATGTGTCTCCACAAGTGGAGACACGTCGGCTCAAGGGATGTGTCTCTTTAAATAACTTTCTATCACTTGTTTAAACATCGATTAGTCATTTATCTGACTGATGCTATAAATTTTAACACTCATGCTCTGTTTCTTGAGGAAACTGGATAGATTTAAAGAATTTAGCTTAGTTGTAGTTTGCTGATCTGCGAAACCAGAAAATACTTAGCTGCAACATTCTAGGTTTTCTTAACCTTGTGCCTCTACCAGCTGAGAACAAAAAGATAGGATACTAGTTTACTTTTCCATTCCATGCATTCCAACACAATGAGGGAGCTTCCCCTCCTAATTTGAAGAGCACTAATTACGTAGTGTGCATAGCTGTACGTACAAACTCACACTCCAGAGGTGTTAGTTCTTACGCCAACAATCCCGAATGAATGTAGCATATTTGACACTATTCTTTAAAATAGGGGTTAGTTTTGCAATATTTGTGCTTGCAATTTCAATATAGTACTAGAGCAGTTTGATGATTCTTGAAGATGAAGAGGATGAAGCGTGAGGTATTGCTTGAATTATATTTTTTCTGAGGGATACAAAAATCTGTGGGCATGTTGAATACATAAGTTGAACATTAGATTCCATCAAGAAAAGCACAACACATGAATTAATAGCATTTATACTTTGAAGTTGAAGGCAAGTCATTTATCTTTTCTTTTTATTTTTTCTACATTATTCATTAGGTTTTAAATTCAAAAAAATCATAAATAAGCTCTAGTCTTAGATCTTAGTGTCTTCCTTGCATTTCTCTGCTAATTGTTTTCAACCATGTGGTGAAATTGGCCTATAAAAAGCAATTGAGGTTCAGATTAGGAAGGACTTGAGTTTCAGATATTTTAAATTTTTTAATTGACTTTTTTGAAGTAGCAACAAATAAATATATCCTAGATTTGTTAGGCTCATACAAATCCCCAAAGCCTAGAGTCATTTTTTTGTGTAGCTATCGATTGGAGTAATGACATATTTGTTGTAAAGAACAATCCAAGAGCACCAATCCTTGTGCCAAACATACTACTAACAACCTACACAAGAGGAGCAAGTTGTTTTATCATTCATGCCAAAGGGCTGTTCAAAGTTCAAACATACATAAGCTTTTGCATTATTGATCAATGCAGTACATGGAGAATAAGTCAATATTTGGAAAGAAGAGGCATGGAATAATTAAAACGATGCATGATGTAGTCATACAATAGCAATAATATCTTCATCCATGCACAAATAGAAAAGGCATTTAAGCACTAGTACCAACAAGTGCTATCCCTAAAACAACTTCAAGATCAATCATATTTGTAGCTAAATGTCAGGTCATTTTTGTCACATCAATGTCAATTATGCTAGCTTTCCTATCAAAATAGTCAAATCCCTAGGTGTTGGTTTGTCTTGGTCCACTAACTATGTATACAAGTTGCTTATCGTGAAGATTATCAAGTTTCAAATCTTCAAGGAGACATCAACATGGGAAGACAAAAGAAAGAGAAGTTAAAAGAAATACTATGGTGGTTGATGCGAGATAGAGGTAGGAAGGAATCATATACGAGGACCATCTTTTGAGCATAAAGTGGTCACTTTAAATAGTCCAATATTTAGTGCAAGTTGTTTGAATGAAATACTAGAGATCAAACTTTCTATTTTTAGAAAAAACTATTTTTTTTTGGTCCTAGATTGAGGAAACAAGCACAAAAATAAACTTTTTTATTTTTAGAAAATTTTGTTTTCATTTTTTTTTGCTTTTTTGGTAAAAGACAATAGATGGAAAATACAAAAGGTTTTTAAAGCAATTTTAAACTTCATCATGTGAAAATATAGTTCAGACAGATAGATAGCAATAAGAAATGGAATTTTGATCAAAGTTAGTGTTTGAAAATGATAAATTGAATAAATTTAAAGGAAATTCAAAGTTGGGAGTTAGTCATTCAAAAATTTCTTACTTGGCATTAAGCTATAAAAGTTCCACTTTTTGGCATCGAGTGTAAGAGACCTGGTGTCTCTCAACTATAAATAACCACTGCTGATACAAAATATGAAACTAAAGCCCTTGCTGTATGGGAAATCAGAATATGTTGTTTTGCTGATACAGAAAATTAGACTCGTGGTTTTGTTTCTGTTTGAACGTTTTCGATGCTTTTGAGGGTTTCAAATGAAATACAAGCATATGGACAATGATACTAACATATAGAAATTATAACAGCAGATTGATCTATATTCAAGCAGCCATAAAGAATCACATCAATGGATTATCTCCCATATGTTATTACAATGTAAATGCATACCCGGAAACTAGAATGAAGAGCTTTATTTCATATGCTTTGATGTGCAAATTTATTACATAGATTTACACAGGCTGAAAGTATAAACAAGTCTGTAAATTTGAAACCTGGAAATGAAGATTGCCTGTGAAACCCTTGAGATGATGTTGCAGCCGATAGTATTGATTTTCCACACCTGTTTATTATTGCTGAGTCTTCTCTCAGCCTAGCCGCCTTCAACAAAGAAGAAATAGAGCCCAAAGCTAAGGCGTTTTGGCCTCCAAGGCAAGGACGCCTTTCCTTAGGTGCTGTACAATTGCACCAGCAACAACAACCTCTCCAAAAGGTAATAAATAATGTCGCCTTCCTGATGGTAGAAGCTGATGTGAGTCAGGCAAACAATCTTTGATGAAGCCCTCTGAAACCCCTATAGAATACTCCAGATTTAAGCACAAATAGAGCTCTTGTATGAAGCCCTCCTGATGCCACAATTCAGTGGATCTTTCACCACTTCACAGCAGCTGCAAACACCTGAGAACTTCTGCAAATTCTCAAGCAACCTAGTAAAACCCTTGTGCAGACTTGCACACAAACCAAGAACAATTTTCACAAAGTCAAATGCTCATAATGAATGAGGTTGATTTGTGAAAGGAGACTTATATACTCTCTCCAAAAAGGTATGACTTCCTCCTCATTAGCATCATTTAAATATATTTGCTTTTTGTTGTTTTAAGTTGACTTTGGAAAAAGGTGCCCAAATATTTAAATACTTTTAAGTGGCAACTAATTGAAGGGTCATGGCCTCATGGCCCCACTTTAATAACATAAAGTGAAATTATAACATAAGATATTAAAATATCATTTAATAATGATTTCATTAATAAATATGAAATCCAAATGAAGTCAACTCATAATTCACTGAATATTTGCAAATACTTAGTCACCAGGTGCCCTGCCTGAAATAGTAACTCCCCGATACTGACTTACTATATATAGTAAGTCTCTCCAAATATGCCAAGCAACAATTGTGGAGCTCAAACAAAGATCATCCCCCGTCTCAAGAGATTGTCCAGGTGCCTCTGCTATAAATAGAAACCTTGACTCCCTGAAATAGTCACTTACTATAAATAGTAAGTGTGTCAAACGGAGTCCAACAAAGGTCAATCCTGGTCTCCCACTGAATATTGGAGGCAAAACAACCTCAATCACTACCAACGGTGACCCCCTAACCATCTGCTCTAGCCTATGAGGGTCAGGAATAGGCTAAACCATTTGTCTTCATGTCCGTACTAAAAAGGGGACATTACATCGAGTGGAGAAAGTTCCCTCAAGCACTAGCTTTGCTAGTTTTCTTTTCTTGGCATTAAGTTTTAAATGTTCCACTTTTTGGCATCAAGTGGAAGAATATCCACCAAACACCAACTTTGCCAATTTCATTTCTTGGCATCAAGCTATTAAAGTTACACTTTTTGGCATGAAGTGGAGAAAGTTTCACCTATTGTCAGCCTTGACAAGTTTCATAACATGGCATTAATGAACCAACACTTCAACCAAAAAGAAAATGGATGCCCAAGCTTCATTAGACACCAAAATAGCATGTTTTTCTTGCCAAAATAAAGTGGGAAACAAGGCAAAAGTAGCACCCAAGATAGTATATGGGCCCAAACTAAAGTTGACATTAAATAAGACAAAATAAAGGAGAAAAGAAATGAATCTGAGCCCTCCATTCAAAGTGACAACCAAGACGAAGAACATCAATATTTTTTTATTTTTCTAAGGAAATGAGGATCAGTTAAAGAAACTCAAAAATAAAATTAGAAGATCAAAGCCCTTGATTCAGATTGACACCCAAGATGAGAAACAGAAATGGAAAAAACGTAATATTTTATATTATTTTTAGAGGACAAGGATAGAATTGCTAAAGCAGTTTTTTAATTATTTTTGAAGCTTTAAGAAACTGCAGTTGAAAAGCTATAAAAAATTATCATCTAGACAAACAATTTAATGAGAATTGATGCTAGACTTATGCTACATAAGTGTCATTTATGTTCTAAATAATATTAAATTGTTTAAATTGTTTCTGTGTAAAAAATGCAAAGTTGAACTTTGCTTATGTTGCTAAGATTTTCATTCAAGTCCAATCCCTAGTGTTGTAATTTTTCAAGGAAGAATCCAACAAATAAGAAGATCTATGTTAACTTTGTGTGACATCAATGGTTGAATCCATTAAGAAACTTTCAATGTTTTGTTGTAATTAATTGTCTTCATCCATTCTTCTTTCAAGCATTGTTATTCCTATGTGTTATGTTTTCCTCAAGATCAAATTAATCGTTGATATAGCTCCAAAGATATCTATTTTAATCTTTGGATAGTATTTTTGTTTACATTTTAGTTATCATAAACCAGGAAAATTCATCGGTGAGGATAATTCTTCAAATTCTAATGCTCTAGTCTCTTAGATAAAAAATATATAGGTCAAGTTTGTTTATTTATTTTGTAAATATAATCAAATCTTTATCAAATAGGATCCTAAGAAATCTAAAGTTTAAAAACTAAGGTCTGAAATTCTGAGTGAGAAATTTCTAAATCAAAACTATTTCCAGATTTCTTCTCTTAAAGCCGAATATACTGATTGCAGAACATTAATAAATTTCGATGTTTGCATATCAAGAGTGGAACTCCCTTTTGTATGTAAG
Source organism: Sequoiadendron giganteum (assembly GCA_007115665.2). Taxonomy (NCBI): domain Eukaryota; kingdom Viridiplantae; phylum Streptophyta; class Pinopsida; order Cupressales; family Cupressaceae; genus Sequoiadendron; species Sequoiadendron giganteum. The sequence goes on from CM021105.1 coordinate 452,919,474, forward strand.
GAGACCCGCCCCCAAGGGATGCGTCTCTTGAGAGGACGTGTCTCCACAAGGGACGTGTCCCTTTGGGCGTGTAGGTTTCCTTTACAACCGATTACCATTCGGTTAAACACAACACATATACCCCCTCACACATGGCGGATATATATTATATGAATTCCGAATTTTATTCAATATGAATTTCGAACATCATTTATTTAAATTTGATTTTATACATGCATTATAAAATTCGATTTTACTTATTTTAGAAATATTAAATATGAAGAGCAATTGATCTTATATAAACGATGATGATGCTTACAGCAATCATCGTTTATATCTGACCTAAGCTACCATTCATCAACACTCCCTCTTAGCTAGGGAAGATATTTCATATCAAATAAGTGGACATATCACCTTCACACGTGATATCGAAGATATGATATGTTTTCTCAATGTTGTCAAGTCACATGACATTCTTCATAACACATCTTCATTATGGTATGTGCACTGACATCAAGTCACATGATGTCTACCATAATTCATGGCATATCCACAGATATAAATATCCACCATGATTATCTCTTAAGGATCACAATGATCTTCAAATGATATCAAGTCCCATGATATCCATCAAGTTGTCCAAGAGATACTATCATGACATGTCCACAGATATCAAGTCACATGATATCTATCATGATAGTTTATCATTGTAGAGTCGTCACTTTACAATGTCAAATACAAGTGTTCATTATAAGAAAGATCGTCACCTTTCAATAATGTACACAGGGGGAGTAGGCCCATAAGGTCATGGAGTCACACACATGACAAAAGAGTTTACATATTAAACATATTTATATATTAGCACAATTTATAAACAATTTGTATTTCAAACATAAATAACAAATTACATTTCAACCATACCAAGTTTCTTCCTGAAGTGCTCTACTTTGATTCGGGAGAGAGGCTTGGTGAGAATGTATGCAATTTGATCATTTGTACCGATATACTCCAACTAAATCACTTTCCTTTCCACCATATCTCTTACATAATGATAGGGGATCTCAATGTGCTTAGATCTATCATGAAAGACAGGATTCACAGAGAATTTGATGCAACTCTGATTATCACAATGAATAATTGTAGGATTCAAGGGCTCACCAAAGAGTCCCACAAGCAATTTACGAAGCCAAACTGCTTCTTTTGCTCCCATTGAGGCTGCAATGTATTCAACTTCCGTTGAGCTTTGTGCAACTGAAGATTGTTTTCTGCAAATCCAGGAGATCATAGCCGATCCTAAATCGAAGCAACATCCTGATGTGATTTTCCGATCGGTTACACTTCCAGCCCAATCTAAATCAGAGTACCCATGTAGATCTAGTTGATCATTCTTGTAAAGAAGACCATATCCAATAGTGCCTTGAAGATATCTCAAGATATGTTTCATAGCCATTAAGTGAATTTCCTTAGGTTCACACATGAACTGGCTGAGAACATTTACTGCATAGCAAATATCAGGTCTGGTGTTAACCAGATACATTAAGGATCCAATCATCTGTCTGTAAAGGGTTGGATCTGCACACTTGGATTCTGTTGCTGCTTCTTTCAATTTGTGAAGGTTGGTTTTCATAGGTGTAGACATTGGTGTACAGTCCAACATTCCAAACCTCTTCAGAATATCAATAGTGTACTTTCCTTGGTTCAATATAATGCCCTCTGATTTCTGCCATACTTCTAAACCTAGTAAGTAGTGTAGAATGCCCAAGTCTTTCATGTCAAATTCAGAAATTAGATCCTACTTCCCTTGAGCAATGAGGTGATCTTCTCCTGTTATCAGCAGGTCATCAACATATAAAATAATTATTAGCATATCACCTTTGATTACCTTGAAGTAGAGATTGGAGTCAACATCATTCTTGGAAAATCCTAATCCCAAGAGATAGCTATCAATTCTTGCATACCAGACCCTGGGAGCCTGTTTAAGCCCATAGAGAGCTTTCTTCAGCCTGCACACATGTGAGTTAGATTTATGTATCACAAAACCTTCAGGGAGTTCCAGATAGACTTCCTCTTCAATGGTTCCATTCAGGAAGGCAGTTTTCACATCCATTTGATGGATCTTCCAGCCTTTAGCTGCTGCAATGGCTAATACTGCTCTCACTGATGTGTAACGGGCAACAGGTGCAAATGTTTCTTCATAATCAATGCCTTCCTTTTGAAAAAAACCTCTAGCCACAAAACGTGCTTTATGTTTTTCTATACTACCATCAGCAGCATGCTTGATTTTGAAGAGCCATTTAGAAGAGAACAGATTTCTCTTTTGGTCTAGGCACTATATCCCATACATCATTCTTTAGGATGGATTGATATTCCTCCGTCATTGCATCCTTCCAAGCTTGATGTCTGAAGGCTTCTGTAACACTGGTAGGTTCAGAGTTTATGATGTTGTTCATTAAAGCAACATAGCTAGAGAATCGTTTGGGTCTTTTACTCTCCCTGAACGTTCCCTTGGGTGTTGTATGATCCTCAACTTCCTTGATCATCTTTTTGGTTAAAGTGGTCTCTTTCTGCCGTTGTCATTTGTATTCTCATCTGAATTAGAAAGAAGTTCATGTGGCATTTCCTCAGGATGCTCCCTCTAAATCTCAAGAGCATGTTCCTCTTTAGGTACTCTAGGGGAATAGGTTTCTATCTCACTAGAACTTCTTGCCCTCTTGAATGCAATGTCTTCTTCAAAGATGACATCTCTGCTCAATTCAATTTGTTTCTGCCCGAGTATGAATATCTTTTGGAGGTTTCACTATAACCCACTAATACTCCCTTCTTTCTAGAAGGTTCTAGCTTGAATCTCTTCTCTTTGGGCACATGAATATAGACAGGACAGCCAGAAATCCTAAAATGACTAATGTCAGGTTTTATGCCAGTAAAGGCTTCTTCAGGAGTTTTGTTATCAAGATGAGAGTGAGGACATCTATTTGGATATAGACAGCAGTCCTAGAGGCTTCTGCCCAGAAAGAAGTTTCAATGTTTTGGTCAAGTAGCATTGCCTTAGCAACTTCTACAATGGTTCTGTTTTTTCTTTCACCAACCCCATTTTGTTGAGGATTGTAGGCAACTGTGAACTCCCTCTTAATTCCAGCACTCATGCAGAATTCCTTAAAAATCTCAGAGGTGTATTCTTTCCCATTGTCTGTCCTTAAGGTTTTTATTTTCTTTCCGGAGAAATTTTCAGTAAGGGCTTTGAATTCTTTGAACCTTCTAAAGATTTCTATTGACTCTTTGCACTTAAGGAAATAGATCCAGGTTTTCCTAGAGAAGTCATCTACAAATATGACATAGTATAGAAATCCTGCCTTAGAGGGTACAGACATGGGTCCACATAAGTCTGAGTGAACCAGTTCTAACACATTTAGGGTTTTGCTCAAACTATTGGGAAAGGACTCCTTTGTATTCTTTCCTAAGGCACAACCTTTGCAAGTTCCTTCATGAGATGGTTTTAACTTGGGTAAGCCTGTTACAAGTTTTTCCACAGAAGGTAGGGCACAAAAATGAAGGTGTCCTAATCTTCTATGCCAAATCTCAGTTGAATCAAAAGTGTCAAGGGTAAGGGCTTGTTTAACCTCAGTGCAAAGTTTTTAAAGGTACCCTTGTCTTACACCTATGGTTTGGGCTTTCTTGATTGTTGAGTTCTTAGGCCATGCTAGAACTTTCCCATCTATAAAGGTAACTCTATAACCATTGTCTTCAAGGGCAGAGATGGATATAAGATTCCTCTTTATTCCAGGTACAAATAAGACTCCAGTGAGTTGTAGAGAAAGCCCAGATTTCAACTTGATGGAACAAGTTCCAACCCCTTTTACTGGGTGTGCAGAATCATCCCCAATGGTTACTTCATTAGATCTTTCTGTCATAGTATCTAAGTGTTCTCTGAACCCTGTGATATGTCTAGAGGAACCACTGTCAATTACCCAATTGTGGGTATTGTTGGATACTTGACTAGATAAGGCTGTATAGAACACAAAGTTCTCAGATTCATGGTCTGAGTTTGGCTTTCCTACTTTAGCAAAGGATGCTTGTTGTTTAGTCCTATCAGGGAACTTCATTGCATAGTGACCATATTGATCACATCTAAAGCATTGTACTTGTGAGATATCCTTCTTCTTATAAGATCCCTTTCCATTGGAATTTCTCTTTCTCTTAAAAGATCCTTTCTTGAAGGAGTTTTTCTTACTCCTTTTATTAAACGTTGAGTTGAGTACATGAATGTCTTCATCTATGTTCTTTTGTTTATTTTCTTTTGTGGAGAGTCTGGTTTCTTTTTGAAGGCAGTCAGTTCTTAGCCTGTCAAACTTAGGAAGTTTAGATCTCGCACTTACTCCTTGAACAAATGACTCCCATGAGTTTGGTAGGCCTCCTAGTGCAATTAGGGTTAACTCTTTGTTGTCAATTTGATATCCAATTGTGGATAATTGATCCCTCAGTTCAATAATCTTCATGAAGTATGCATTAATGGACTCTCCTTTGTTTATTTGGACATTGTTGATTTGCCTTTTTAATTCAAGAGTCCTGCAGGTGTTGTTGATCTCATAAGTACCCTCAAGAGATTTGTACATATGGTATGCAGTTTCATGTTTTGCTAGGATGGGCGCTATATGATCCCTAACTGCATCTACTAAGATTTTCATGGCCTTTTCATTGTTTTCAATCCATTGAGTTTTCTCAGGTTCAGCCTCTGGTTCCTTCTTATTTTCTCTCACAAGTGAGTCTAACTTATTCTCTTTAAGGATCATCATGATTCTAAATTTCCATGATGTAAAGTTGTCTGGTCCTGCAAGACGATCTTCAAATCTGATCACATTTGACATTATGAAGAATGTGATGTGAATTCGATTTTAGAAAATACGAATTTTCTTGAGCAATCTGATATTTAGATTTGATTTGGATTCACACAACGTGGCTCTGATACCATGTAAATGTAATCAAATCTTTATCAAATAGGATCCAAAGAAATCTAAAGTTTAAAAACTAAGGTCTGAAATTCTGAGTGAGAAATTTCTAAGTCAAAACTATTTCCAGATTTCTTCTCTTAAAGCCGAATGTACTGATTGCAGAACATTAATAAATTTTGATGTTTGCATATCAAGAGTGGAACTCCCTTTTGTATGTAAGGAGACCCGCCCCCAAGGGATGCGTCTCTTGAGAGGATGTGTCTCCACACGTGGAAACACGTCTGCTCAAGGGACGTGTCCCTTTGGGCGCGCGGGTTTCCTTTACAACCGATTACCATTCGGTTAAACACACTTAACACATATACCCCCTCACACATGGCGGATATATATTATATGAATTCCAAATTTTATTCAATTGAATTTCGAACATCATTTATTTAAATTTGATTTTATACATGCATTATAAAATTCGATTTTACTTATTTTAGAAATATTAAATATGAAGAGCAATTGATCTTATATAAACGATGATGATGCTTACAGCAATCATCGTTTATATCTGACCTAAGCTACCATTCATCAACATATTTTAACTTAATGCTCAACTCCAAAGAACAAATTGTATATTTTCAGATTAGAAGGCTTGTTATGATTTAAAATTTTAGAGTAGATTAAATTAGAGAGCTTCCCCTACAATTCAAATAGAGGTTTTTTTCATCCACTATTCTATTTTGTGTTGTCACAAAAGTGACAAATTAAAACACCAATTTTTTTTGGCACCCACCATGGGGCATGTGTTGGTGAAGTTTTCAAGTCTTGTGTTTATTACTCTCAAAACCCTTCAAGCTCTAGTTTTGCATCCTAACTTAAATTGGATTGAACAGGAACAAGAAGATATTTGTCATGTCGTCAAAATTGTAAGGCTAAATCTGAGATGTTGAAATATAAATAACTTCACCGAATAAATACCAAAAAAAAAAAAGTAACTAATTGCCATTTTAACATCATTATTATAAATTTATAACTATAATTATCAAAGATAATAATTATCAAACATAAATCAAATAAAATAAATATCAAAGTACATATATATATAATAATATATGAAATGTAAATCTGAATATCATTATAAATAATATTATAATGGTTATAATCATCATTTTTAAAATATAAAATAAATATAATAAAATATGAAATACTCAAATATAAAATATAGAATAAACAAATAGCGAATATAAAGTAAAATAAATAAATAACAAATAAGTAAACATCAAAAAATAAAATAATAGATATCATTATAAATATAAACAACATATGTAATTAATTCTGATCTTAAAATAATAAGAAGAATCAAACCATTAAAAATAAACGATTCCCACCCTCCCTCCACAGTCAGCGATCACTAAAAACCCAAGGTGACGATTCAAATACTAAGCGATGCCTTTTAAAGGCCAACCTTTCAAAGAGCAGCGGTCAAGAAGAGGCAACGTTTCAACAGGTATTTAAATAAAGTCTTCCTCGAGCATAAAAGGCATGGAGATAGGAAAAAATAAAAAGAGAAACTGTAGATGGAATAAGAATCGCTGGCTGGGGATAGATAGAGCATCGTGGCTGGGAAATAAGGAAGGTTTCAGCAGCAGATTGAAGCAAATAAAGATCGTGGCTGAGAAAGGAAAGAGACACGGGCAGACAAACAAAAACAAGCTTATAAATGAATTAAGAATCGAAATATTATATATATATATATATAGATATATTCTGAAATCACTGTCAGCAATCTGACAGTCAGAAATCAGAGGTATGCTGTTTTAGGTAAGTTTAATATGATTGTTAATTTATAAATAAATAATATGTGTATATATAATAAATATATATGTATAATTAATAATGAATATAGTATATATCATAGTTCGCGGACTCTTCAGGACTCGCCGCGGACTCGGCGGACTCGGGAGTCCGTGGCTGAGCCGAGTCGACTCACCACGGACTCGGAGTCGAGTCCAGAAGAGTCTGGTGGGACTCGAGTCCGACCCTCTGGACTTCGGCAGTCAGAGAGGTCGACTCGAGTCCAGGACTCGTGACTAGGGCGTCTAAATGGGTTAAAACCCATAACTTTTTTTAAATTTTTTGTTCATTTTAGCTCGAGCATTGGTGTTTTTTAGGTCTGCAAATTGGTTTTAGCTTGAAAGAAGGCAGGAGGAGGAGCTAAAAAGATCAAAATAGAGCCAGGTAAGTGATCTAACATTTCTTTTTTTTTGTTTTCTTGCTTTCAAAATTTAAAAAAATCAAGAAAAATAAGGGGATATGTTGCCAAATTTTTTTTCTATTTTCCTTAATAGCCATTATAGCCTAATTCCTATTATTTCTAGCTTGGTTTTGCATTCTTTTTTTTTGCAAATAAATGAAACTTTGAATCACATTTTTTTGCTGATTTTTTTGCAAACCCTTGCTGATTTTTTTTTTCCATGTTGAACTTGAAACAGCAATGTCGTCTTCAAATCCAAAGGGAATGAGAAAAGACCCTGCATGGAAGTATGGAATACCAGGAATCAAAAAAGGTGAAGTGACATGTACTGAATGTCAAAAATGGATGACAGGAGGAATAAACAGGTTAAAATACCACCTTGCAAGGATACCTGGGCAAAATGTGGAGGGATGCCCTAAAACTACTCCTGAGATTATTAGAGAGATAAAGGCCCTTCTTGCTGACTATGAGCTAAAAAAAGATGAAAGACAAAAAACAAAGAATGCCCTAGCATCAATGATGAGTGGATCCCCTTCTACACCAACTATGCCTCATGGTGCTACTGCTGCAAGTCCAAGTGTTCGTGCTCCACATTCATCTTTTGGTGAGAGTCCTGAGGGTTCCTATTCTACTGCTAGTGCTGGCCACGGTCCTTCATCAGGACCAAATTATTTTATTCCACGTAATGTTCCAGGAGCACAACCTTCACTTGAAGGTACCGGTTGGAATAAGGAAAAGCATCATGAAGCTAGGATGGCTGCTGCAAACTTTTGGTACTACAATAATCTACCTTTCAATGTTGCAAGCAGCCCATATTGGGAAGGTCTAGTGAACGCCCTTACAGTTGCAGGAAAGGGGTTTAAGACCCCATCAGCTAAAGATTTGAGTGGGCCATTGCTAGAGGAATCCGTAAAGAATACATGGCTTGTAGTTGATGAGCAAAAGAAATTTTGGCGAAGAAAAGGTTGCAGCATTTTATCTGATGGGTGGACAGATGGACGGAATAGAACTCTCCTGAACTTTTTAGTGGCCTCAAATGGTGGATTGGTGTTCCTAAAATCAATAGATGCCTCCCATGAAGTTAAAAATGCTGAGACTTTATGCAGTCTATTGGATGGGGTGGTCCAGGAGGTTGGAGTTGATAATGTTGTCCAAATTATCACGGACAACGCAGCTGCATATGTAGCTGCAGGTAGGCTACTTATGGAGAGGTATCCCACAATTGCATGGTCTCCATGTGCTGCACATTGCTTGGACCTATTGTTAGAGGATATTGGGAAGATTTCATGGGTCAAAAGAGTGGTTGAAGATGCAAAAAGTGCTACAAAATTTATCTACAACCATACTTGGGTGCTTTCTTTGATGAGGAAATTCACAAATGGCAAGGACCTTGTGCGACCTAGAGTGACACGATTTGCTAGCCACTTCCTCACATTGCAAAGCATTCTTGGTGCCATTGGTCATCTCAAGCAAATGTTTGTGTCCGATGCTTGGAAGGAGTCCTCATTTTCCAGTAGAGCTGAAGGGGAGAGGATTGTTACCATAGTTTTTGATGAGACATTCATCAAAAATGGAGAGGAGCTGATGGGGGTAAGTAGCAATCACACAAAAAAAATTATACATGATAATCTATTTGCTGTTTTTTATTTTTTGAGGGGTTAATTTTGTTATAATTTAACATTTGTTTTCATTTTTTTAGGTGACAGAGCCTTTGGTGAGGGTTCTTCGTATGGTGGATGGAGATGGCATGCCAATGGGTTTCATCTATGAGGCCATGGATAGGGCCAAAGAGGCCATATCACATTACTATGGCGGCAACAAAAAAAATATGAAATCATATGGCGCATCATTGATCGGAGATGGACAAACCAACTCCACCAGCCGATTCATGCCTTTGCCTACTTCTTGAATCCGAAGTTCTACTTCTCGGACTCATTTAAGGCGGATGAGGAGGTCATGGACGGTGTTGTCACTTGCATTGATAGGATGGTGCCTAATAGTGAGCTGAGAAATAAGGTGCTTGATGAGTTGGAGGTGAGATTTGTTACATCTTATTTATGCATTTGCAATGTTGAGCCTTGACTATCTATGAATTTTCTATATTTGATTTACTTTTTCTTTTATCTATTCAAGGTCTACAAGGGTGCAGAGGGGAGACTCTTTTCCTCCCAACAAGCAATTGAAAGGAGAGGAAAACAACAACCAGGTAAAAATTGAAATTAGAAACTTGATTCTTACATATAGATTTTTACTTTATTCTTATTTCTTAATACTTATATTTTTTAAACATGTTTTTGTAGATCTATGGTGGGAGAACTATGGTGCTAGCACACCAAATCTTCAAAAGCTAGCCATACGTGTCTTGTCGCAGCCATGCAGTGCTTCTGGGTGTGAACGCAATTGGAGTTTATTTGAAAACATTCACACAAAGAAAAGAAACAGGTTGACTCAGCAGCGCCTAAATGATTTAGTTTTTGTTCGGTACAACCTTCGCCTTCGAACTAGGAAGGTGGAGGGTGTTTCACACGAGTCCATTGACTTGGATGACATTGATCCATATGGTGAATGGACTATTAATGAACAAAATGATGAGGCTGATGTCTTACTTATTGATGAGGATATTGCTGAATTAGAGAGAGCAGCAGCAGAAGAAGAAGAAGCAGCAAGATTGGATGCCATGGAGGACAATGAAGACACATTTGAATATCATTTTTCCCCTGCTCGATCTCCTAGTCCTCGTTTGCATACTACAACACGGGCACCTTCTAGTTCTAGGCCTCCAAAATTGAGTACCATTGGGAGGGGAAAGAGGAAGATGTAGATTATATGTGGTTGTTAATGTTTTCCTCTTTTTGACATGATTATATGTAAACATTTATAAACTTATGATGTTATACATTGAAAGTGAAACTATGAGTATTTGATGACTATGAATGATTAAATTTCAATTATTGAGTGTTTGATGATCATATGACATGTGTAATCTTTGAATTATGAGTGTTTGATAATCAAATTAAGCTCTTATATTCTCTAAATGCATTAATTTGTTCTTGTTTTTTTTGTAAAACTACGGTTTTTTTTTTTGCCGAGTCCTTGCCGAGTCTTTTCCCGAGTCCGTCCCGAGTCCCGAGTCCGAGTCATATTTTTGGGCTGCCGAGTCCGCGGCGAGTCCGAGTTTTCCAACTATGGTATATATATGAAATAAATATATATATATATATATATAATTAGTAACGATTATAGTTTATATATTTATATATGTGGATATATATATGTATATAGATATACGCTTTATATGCGATCATGCAATAAAGATGCTTGCAGCAATTATTGAGTCTTATAAGTAATAATGACTCTATTATGATAAATGGTATAATAGAATATCGTCTTTGGGATCTTGATAGACATTTAAATATCTACCTAGTGTACTTATGAAATATAATATAGAAGAATCATTCATAAGAATGATAAGGATGAAATGAGTAACCCTTTGACAAGAATGGAATGTTTATATCATCTTTGATCTCATTAGATATTTTCACTGAAACTTATTGATTTTTAACGCTTCTATGTCTCTTTGAGAAATGCCTTGAGTGCAAGATTTAGGTCGAAGTGCTTCCACTAGAAAGGGTTCATTACAATATTATGGATGGCGCAAAGCTTTTTACATTTGATGAAAAGAAGAGTCTTGCACATTCAAGAGCTATTGCTTCCATCTGAGATGATAAAAAAGTTGACCTTGTGGCAAGAAGACCCATTTTATCAGAGATTTTGGGCAAAATAATAGAAGCAAAAAAATAGAACACAAGAAAATACGATGCTTCATTCTCAATCTTTTTCATTCCAATACATGGCTAATATATAGCCACTTACATAGCCAAACAACCTCCTATTAATTAGGGAGGTGTTATAACAAATATCCTGGAATACCATTCATGAGTATAACACACTAACTACTAACAATATTGTTATTTTAACAATATACACAACTAACTATCAAACTTATATTAGTGAGTTGTTTATTAACAACTTCACTATTACAATAGTAATTACCTTTCTACATTAACTTACTAACACCTATGGGAAGACTAATTCCCAACACATTTTACCTCCTCCTATGTAGAATTGATCAAGCTAGGCTTTAAAAGTTTACATAAGGAAAGCAAGCCTACTAAGATTGCCTTCCCAAATTTTCAACAAACATCAAGCAGATGATCTTAGTACGCCCATCTTCGCTAATAAAGTATACACCAAATCATGGTGGAAGATAGGTATTGTTGATCTAGTATTTTATCAAGAGAACACCTATCTTCATCAAGGGTTCGGGAACTCATAAATATTTTTGAAAGAAATTCAGAACTAGAAATTCTAGATAAATATAAGGAACCATTTCAAGCAATGGCTGATGTCGCTCACAATAATGGAGATACACCTCAAATTTCATTGCCATAGGGAGTCATCATCGGTCCTTTGGCACATGCAATTCACCATGATTTTCCATCAAGCTCAAGAAAGAGTTTTCCAAATTGTCATGGTGATAGCACACATTGCAATTAGCATATATCAACATTTACTACCACTTGCAGCTTATTGGGGGTTTCTCATGAAGATGTTGCAATCAGAATTTTTGTTCAAAGTTTGGTTTGAGTAAATGGATTGGTTCCATCACCTCACCTTAGGTTGCAACACTAAGAGACTATGCACACTAAATTCCTCTCACTTCAAATTGACAAAAGGTGGTCATGTTCTTTTTGTTTAGCTCTCAAATGTAAAGAAAGGTCACAATGAAACCATGAGGGAGTTTGTTGCATCATTAAACCAACTTGTTGGAAGAATTAATAATTATTTAAGGCCTTCTTCGCAAATTCTCTTGAATTGCTTCATCAATGTTCTTCCTTCAAATATTGCTCTATCTCAAAATTGATTAAGTGGATAAGTTAGAAGAGGCACAAACATGAGAAATTAAGCTCAAGGATGACATGATCATTACAAAAGAAATCAGAAAAGATACCATTAGGCCCATGGTTCCAAGTCTTGCTAAGCCTTTGTTATAGAAAGTGGTGATTAATTTCACCAATATGAAAATACAATTTCAACAAAAATTCTTAGCTTAGTAGTTTTAGGGGCAGCATCAAGGGGATAACACAAATAATATTTTTTCTTTCCACAAGACGAGCAATTAGAATGCTTAAAACTGTCCAAAGATGTATTGCATGATGCAACTCTTGGCAACTCCCAAATGAAATTATCAAATGCTTTTGAGTAACTTTCAACATTGTTAAGATGAGGTTGATGGCGTTTCTATGATAGAATATATTCCAGATAGACTAGTCTAGAAAAGTAAACACATTCAACAATTCTATATGCTCATGGAATCAAGTGGTTGTGAAAGAGCAAGAATTTCAAGAAGATAAATGCAAGAGGAACATTAATGGGAGAAGATACCAATTGTGACTTATCTTCAATAGAACACATATCATTTGTTTGTTGAAGAAGATAAAGTCTCCCAAGGATCCATAGAACATGATGAAGATCTAGGTATTTCACTAAGCAAGAAGAAAATAGTTGTGCTAAAGAGGATGATGTGAATCCAGAAGCTTCTTTTCTTCATTAAAATGATTGTTTGAGAAATCTACAATTGATGTAATTGAAGAAGAAAACAAAAATATTTTTCTCTTTGTGATGTCCCCATTTTAGGGTTCTCTTGCTCTGCAATTGGAGGTGTCTTTTTCGGTTTGTGTCTGCATGATTAGAGGGATAATTTGAGGTTACAGTGAGCTCAAAGGGTGTAGAGGAGTTATACAATGCTCTCAAATGTTAGTTTTGGCTTCTATTTTGGGCTCCAAGATTCTTGGAGAGAGCGTCTATTTATAGTAAGTCACTCGGTCAGCTCTGTTCATCTTTATTTTTCATGGGGATCACTCCCATGCAATTAGTTTCAAATTCCAATTCATTCTGACAATTTCCACAATTTGAGTGTATTAATGGTTATATTTTAATTAAATTACTAAGGTTGCCAAATAATAGTTAAAATATTTAAAATGGGCCTTAGTATTATAGCTCATCGGAAGCGAGATGAGATGCTTTAAATCATAGATATATTAAACAGGGACCTTGCATGTCAAAATATGATTAGTTTAATAAAAAGGTCTTTTTTCAGAATTAAAAGGTTGTTTATATTAAAAAGTGAACTTTAAATTAGAAGCCTCATAAGAGTTTGGCGGGAAAAGTATAAAAGGAGGTTTTGAGAGCTCATTTGGTTATGTTGGATTATTCTATTTCTCTTTTCGAGACCCTTGTGGTTGAGGAGATCAAACATGGTTCATCTCAACCTTTGGAAGGACGGAAACCCTTTCAAGGAAGATCAGTTTTGGTGGTGAAAGGAATCCATCCTAGCTAGTTTGTGGAGGCTATACAGGTCTTCTACTTGGGCGATTAATGTTAATTTCGCAAGTCTCTTGCAGAGACGAAATGGAAGTGAATTATTTATATATTGCTAGTGAATATTGAATAAGGGTTTTTAGTGGCTTATACTAGCGCAATCCATCCTAAGCTAAATCTGCATACTCTTATTGTTGGTTTGAGAATGGCATTGCACTAGTGAAGAGAATATTCCGAGGCTGCCATTATTGCTACTTCTGGAAGTTGTATCTGCTGTTGTGGGGCTAGTCGTGGCTCCAAGTTACTCATTCAGTCTCTAAGATTCTTGGGTGTGGAGAATAGTAGGCTCTCAGTGCATATTCGCAGAGTTTTGCAAAAGAGGCATTGATTCCAAGGCAGGTCAAGGGTTTGTGGTGATGCGTTTGCATATCAGATCTGGACGTTATCATATTCTTCTTGCAAAGGCTCTTATTTGCCCTGCGTTAGAGTTCTGGGCACATTTGAGGCTTGGAGGGAGGTCACTAGGTGTGAAGCTGGTGGGGACGAGTTCATTCTCAGTCCATACACTGCCTCTTAGTGAATCGTTGTCACCTCAGACTCATGACATGAACTTCAACCTGGTCATAGTCATCAAACATAGGGCATTTCATTGCTACATGTTGCTGATATTGGGTTTCAGACTTAGTGCGATTATACTCAGAAGCTTGTCTCTACTAGACGTGGTCTTATTTGGAGGTCTCAGACATATTCCGAACTGCTATGCGTAATTCAGACCATCAATCATCTCTAGGTTTGAGTATTATTTCTTCACGTTCTTATCTATTGTAACTTCTGATAAAAAATATTATTAAAGTAAATGCCAGTGTTCTGAAATGTAATTCTTAGTGCATTAAATTGAAATCAGACTATAATTTATGTCCCTCCTGAGAGTGTAATTGGTTAGTGGTTAAGTTTGAAAGTGTTGCTTGTATATCGATTTCATTTACTCAATCTAGGTCTACTTAAGGTTGTAAACTGTTATCAGCAGTTAGTTATATCTAAATATCAGACAGTAAGGAAAGAATCATTATGCAAGTTGGTTATCAGATTTTCATATTTATTCTACACGAATTATCTTGACGTAATATATGCATTATCATGACATAAGCTTGATAAAATGGCACATCTATCAAACTAACCATTGCAAAAAATTAGCATAGAAAGGAGGTAGGTTATTACAGTGGTATTAGAGCATAGAGTATTCTGCTAGCTTGTTGGGTAGTTCAGAGGTTGAGTTTTAGTTGCAAATCATGGCATCATTGAGTGAAATAGAGTTGGGCGAAACACTTTTCAATGTAGGTAAGAAACCTAAACACCTACCTCAGTCAAAAGGGTTTCTTCTTAGCACTTTTGAGAAAGTAGAAAGGTGTTTATACATGGTTAATCAATTACCTTCTTAGCAGTTGTGTCTAGCAATGACTCATCGGTGCATTCTTTGGTTAAGCCAATGCTTATGAGACATCGGGATAAAAATGTGAGACTTCTAGTAACCAGTTGTCTTAGTGAGTTCACAAGGATTACAGCTCCTAAGGTTAACTATGAAGATGGCATAATGAAGGAGGTTCTACAACTGATTATTGAGTGTTTTCGTGGGTTACTTGATGACCAAGGCCCTTCCTTTGGTAGGAAGGTTAAGATGTTAGAAGTAATGGCGAGAGTTAGATCTTGTTACTTTTTGATTGATTTAGAATGTGAATTCTCCAGATGTTCCATTATTTCATAGCATCCATCGGTAAGGATCATGGAGAAGCTGTGTTTTATTACATGCAAACCATTATGGCCCTTATCATTGATGATTGTGATACTGTTCTCTAGCTCCTTGTATCTATGATGATAGCTATTTTGAGGAAAGAACAGGATGTCTCTACAGCTGCTTATTAGTTGGTCGATAGAGTGTTCAAACAATTCAAGGGGAGGTTGAAGCCCTTCTTGCATATTGAGGGACACGTTACATAGCTTCAAGATGATTATATGATGGTGTATGCATCTATTCATGCTGAGGATGTGTATAATACAATAGGGCTGTCACACAGAGTGTATTACAGTGTTGACGAGTGTTTTATGACCACACCAACACAGAATAAAGTTTCCCAACGGTTACTCTATCCTCTCTTGAACAAAGTATTATGTATGCTAAGATTGCTAGAAAGATCATACATTCAACTCCAAGGTTCCTTATGTAGCGCATAGTCTCAGTTGGTTCAATGTGATTTCCTGGTTATTCCAAGGGGACTTACACAATTGTTCGATCAAAGAGAAGAACTTGCAGGACATGAAAGATTTATCGATGATCCTCGGGTTTCCTAAGCTAACCGGGAAAATATTGAAATTAAAAGGATAGGGATGAGAGGTTCTACTATCTACTCTAAATGCGGGATGCAGAGACCAATTCTTGCAAGCTCAAACCAAGTTCTGCTTTGCTTCACTTCGGACAGCCTCTACAGAGTCGGTGAAATCTTCAAAGGAATAACCAGAGATATTCAAACCACAACTCAACATGCAAATACCTTAACAACGACGCATACCAACATATGAACCGTAATTGAAGTTAAGTTCACACTGTTCCAGTTGACCACGCAAAGCGAACCCACCATTAGTGAGCCCACTAGTGGTATGGATAAACGAAGCTTGCTTAAATCAAACACCACATTCCACAACTAGCAACTACTTGCATGAAATGAAATCTACTTTATGATTCTAAGTGAATTGGAAGGACGAAGAAGCCTCGCAGCTACCCACAACAAAAGACGGAACCATCAAGCAATGATAACTCTTTTTATTATGAGAGTGTTCACAACAACTTCTTACAAAGCATTCAAATAGAAAACTTTCCTTCTTCAATCTAAACTATGCAATCTATGCTATGCTACTTCTAAGCTCTATCTCCTAGTTGTCTCTCTATCTTGTGCTATTCTAATCTAATGAATTACAAATGAGGGGGGATGCCCCTTTTATAGTTAGCTCAGTCCAACAGACGGCTCAGATTCAATTACAATGAAGGGCTTAGATTGAGCCACTTAAGCCCTAGTCAAGGTTTTTCTCTAAAAACCGCCATAGAGAGGAGTGGGGCAATAAATGTAAAAGAGATTCTCCACTACTCAGTAGGAATCATAATGAACAATTAATGCCCATCACCATCTTCCAAAAGATTCTCATTCAGAATATGCGTTCCCACTGCTCTTTTATTTGACTGCAAACTCGATCAATCTGATCATCACAGCTTCTGATATCGCCGGAGAGGAAGTTCACACTTAAGAAGAATTCCTCCACTTTGTTCTTCAATTCATCCTGCTGTCATTCCTTAACATTGAAGTTTCTGCTCATTCCTCCCCCTTAGCCTTGAGGATGTTTTAATGCTTGAGGATGATCTTTAATGCCTGGGCCTTCATCGTTTCCTCCGTCCTGATCTTGAAAGATTTTCTTGTCTTGGACTCGGCCATTTCTTCCTTGCCACCTGCTTGCCTGCAACTTTATCCCCCTTCAAGGTTATTGTAACAACCCCAAAACCGGGTAAACAAAAAATTTTCTAATTTCACTAATAAGATACAAGGAAATACAATTAAATGACAAAGTAAATAACTTTTCTTTTCATTCTAATTGAACATTTCATCATAAAGAAATAAAAGACATGATACATCATTGTTCTATTTTCCAAGTAAATAACAGAGTACGCTTTCATGATTTCTTTTCTTCAAAATAACAAGCAAGGTAAGAATCTTACAAGTTTCAAACATAGCTCGGAAGCTTTTGAGCAAATAGGAATAAGACTGTCCAGGATCTTCCCTTTCAAACCTTGGTTCATCAGAAGTCTTAAGGTGGAGGGGAAACATCACTCAGGTGCTTTTCCACCAACCACGGACTTATATTGCGGTCCCCCGCACGTTTACTGTTAAGTAGACGGCCCTCCCTTCTTCGAGGAGATTGGTTGGGTAACCGGTTCTGTATGACCAACTGAGCATAGTGTGTAATCCTACATAACTAAATCCTTGTGTCCTCACAATCTCAATCTAGCATGTAACCTGGATTACTGTGAACTGACAGTGTAATTCGTCTCACAGTCTAAGTGGACGTTAGGTATACTACACTACTTTGGCCAAAGCATTTCGGCAGTACTTATACTGACGGTCATCTATCACTTGCACTAAGTCAGGTTTGGTTTGACTTAAGGCTGCCTTATCCTACGCGTAGGTTGAGTCCTTCAGTGGGTAGTCAATCACCCTAGACTTCCTACTTCAACTACTTAAACAGGAAATGGAGTACAGTCAACAAGGGGTCCCTCTGGTACTTCCCAACATGGAAATCTCTATCCATGGAGTACGTAGCTTTCTCTAGTTAACCTATTTAACTCTAAAGCTTTAGACTACCTTGGTTCTGAATCCACCCTCGTCCTAGTATTTAGTAACTAATCCCTTTCCTTTACTTAAGGAATTCAAACAATATTCAAGCAATACAAATTATAAGGTACTTTACTAAAAGTAAAACAAATATTTCCCTTTTCAAATTCATCTATGATTTCAAATGATTCGTTTCAACATGCTTTTAAGTTATTTCAATTCATCAAGTTCTCTAAGCTATTTCAAAAGCTTTTCTAAGGAAATTAAACTATTCCCCAATTTGACCAGCTCTTTAAGCTATCTATTAAATTCAATAAGCCTTTTCTAAGGAATTAAACTATTCCCAATTCAGCAATTTCATAGAACATAGAGGTTTCTTTTTATTTTTTTTTTTTTTCATAAAGCAAGACATAATCAAGCAATCTAATCATGCAATTTAAAATAAATAACAGAAAATCTATCAACATATATCTCATGCCTGATTTCCTTTTGCGTATGAGCTTGATCGGTGACTTCGATCCCTGCTCCACCGTCCTTCGCAGCCTTCTCTTAACTTAAACAAAAACTACTTTCAGGTAAATGCAAAAAGTGTTCTCAGCAACACTGTCTCTCAGCAATACTGTCTCAATTGCAAATGATTTTCACAAAATGGCAATGGCTTTCACAAAAATGGCAATGGCTTTCATAAAAATGGCAATGGCTCTCATAGAATGACAATGGCTTTTATAAAATTTGAATTCCAAAACACAGAAATACCACAGCACTGTATTTCGAATTTTCCAAGGCAAGAAGAGTGAAATGAAAAGATTGAGTGTCTTTCAACAATGAGTGAGAACCTATTTATAGGTTTCGAATTCTCATGTTTCCTACCTTGTAGGCATGAGAATTCGACACCTCTCATTTTGAAAATGTCAAAATTCGCAGTGGCAGTCACACAGCAAAAGAGTTGATGATTCTTCATAATTTCTCAAGAATGTTTCAACATATCACATGCCAAATTCGTGGATCAACCACGTACAGGAAAAAGCCCTTAAAAATGGCGAACTTGAAGAACAAATGGCGTTTGGATTATGCTGCAGAAAACGTCAAGGTTTACGCACACACAGTTCATGTCTCCTTCCACCCACGCGTCCCAGACCGGTGGCGTTCAAGCATCCGCGACCAGGTCTAAGCTACGCGAGCTGGGCGCAGATTATTCTCCCTGGTTTTCCACTATTTTCTGGTTTAACAGTCGCGCGATTTCTTCCCATGAAGAAATCCGCGATTTTTACTCAAATATTAACTTTACATTTTTAAACAGTCTATAGTTCAGCATTTCGAAATTCTTTTTCCTTTTATATTTTCCAAGTATTTCAATATTTCGAAATTCCTTTGTATGGTTTGCAAAGTATTTACCAAAGACTATGAAAGTTTTATTACCTTTATTTCCAAGGTAAATAAACTCAAATTCCTATATAAGCTAAATGTAAATTTAAATGCCAAAGATTTATAGTTTATACAAAATCTTTCCAAAGTTTTAGATATTTTAATATTTTCATTAAAATATATTAATATATTTTATATTATATTTAATACAATATTATTATAGTTTTTTAACTTACCTTTCTTTTAATATATAATATATAAATATATCTATATAATATTCAAAATATTACATTAGATATATTAATATATTATATTACCGATAAAACTATAATAACATCGATATTAAATATATTATTAAATATATTAATTAACTTACCCAGTTTACACTTAAACATATCTATACATGTTTATTTTCAAATCTCCAATTACGTGTATTATAGGCCAGTCAGAGCACCTCTAATAGACGTAATTGCATAAACACGTATTTATACATTTAACTGTAAATTCCAGGCATCAGTAACTTATCAGTTCACATTCAAGGCTCACAGAACAGTAAGTCAGTCAATCAAGGAACACCACTCATAAAGCATGAAGAAGTAATCATAACTCCTAAGCCTAAGGATGACTTATCATGACAACTTAATCTGACTCAGTTCCTAAAATCCTCAGTGAAGTGTGTGTATGCTCATACGATCAACTTTACCGGTTAGTCGACCAAGTTCCTCTTCCTGAGTGATATTTCCCCTCCCCCTGGAGGAATAGCTCCTGTTCCTGCATCCATGGCATAAAACCACGGCAGTCAAATGCTCACAATATTTGCAATATATATATATAAATCAAATATATAAAACAAGACTAATTATTTTCCTCTATTCATTGTTTTATTCAAGAATAACATCAATCAAGAATACAGAATGAGCCAAACATAACATGTAAACAGGATTTCATATTGTCAACAAAATTCAATCACATTTTATTCATTCAAAACCTTCCTTACAATCAGAATGCTCTAAGCATTACTAGAATAGTAACTATACAAATTCCGGGGTGTAACATACTCCCCCCCTTATGATTCATCGTCCTCGATGACCAAAGGTATTATTCAAAGCATAAAACTAAACAAAATCTTTATTGTTCAGCATTCTCAAAAACTTCAAGAATGTCAGGAAATCTTCTACGGATTTCCGTATAGTCCTCCCAAGTTGCTGAGTCTTCCGCATACTGGTCCCACTGAACCTTGCATTGTGAGACTTCACGGTTACGTAAGTGTAGCTTACGTATTTCCAGCACCTTGACGGGCTCGAGAGTTATTACTCCTGGATCCCTTACCTGTAAGGCAGTCCAATCAATAACATGATTATCTCCAGCAATATACTTTTTAAGGTAAGATACATGGAAGACATTATGCATTCTAGCAAGAGCGGGTGGCAAAGCGATTCGGTAAGCTACAGGGTTTACTTCTTCTAAGACTTCAAATGGTCCAACATAACGTGGAGCCAATTTAGAATTCTTTCCAAAGTTAATGGAACTTTTGTGAGGTTTCACTCTCAAAAGTACCTTGTCACCTATGACAAAACTTCGTGGCATTCTCTTAGCATCTGCATAACTTTTCTGTCGACTGTTAGCCTCTGCTAACCTTTGCTTAATAATCTTAACTTGTTCTTCCATTTCTGCTAACATTTCTGGCCCAAGACTTACTCGATCCTCAAGTTTATCCCAACTTATAGGAGTTCGACACTTTCGACCATACAAAGCTTCAAAAGGAGCCATTTTAATTGCAGAATGATACGAGTTATTATACGCAAATTCAACCAAGGATAAATAGTCTTCCCACTTATATTGTTGATCCATGCAATATACCCTAAGTAGGTCTTCCATAACTTGATTTACCCTCTCAGTTTGCCCATCCGTTTCCGGATGATATGCCGAGCTAATGTTTAACTGCGTTCCCAATGCAGAAAACAAGGTTTGCCAAAACCTAGAAGTGATGCGTGCATCCCTATCCGATATAATCTTCTCAGGAATACCATGCAACCTAAAAACTTCTTGTACAAACTTTCTTGCTATGACCGGTGCTCCATCGGTTAGATTCCCTGGTATGAAGTGTGCTACCTTAGTTAGCTTGTCCACTACTACCAAAATGGCGTTATGCTTGTTCCTAGACATTGGCAATCCTTGCACAAAATCCATACTTATAACCTGCCATTTCCTTTCAGGAATATCATGAGGATACAACAATCCTACTGGATGATGATGTTCAGCTTTTACTCTTTGACATTCAAGGCATTGAGCTACATAATTTGCGGCATCACCTTTCATTCCTTTCCAGAAATATAATGGTTTCACATCAGCCATCATTTTGGTTACTCCAGGATGTCTAGAATATGGTACCTCATGAATTTCTTTCCATACAAGATTTCTCAATTCTTTGATATCAGGCACATACATCCTATCCTTGTACCTTAGTACTCCACTGGATTCGAATTGATACCCTTCATACCTAGAGTCTAAAGGATTCTTAATGAGTGCCTGCTTAACCTGTAAGTAAAATTCATTTTCTTTGCATTTCAAAAGCACTTGTTCCTTGAAGTCGCTTTGAATTGTCACAATAGATGCAATGTGGCGCCTTCTACTTAAGGCATCAGCAACTCTATTTTCCTTTCCTTTAATATAATTAATATTAAAGTCATAATCTGCTATTAACTCCAACCATCTTCTCTGTCTAGCATTTAGATTAGGTTGAGTAAAGAGATATCTTAAACCATTGTGATCTGTTTTCAATTCAAATGGCTTCCCGAGCAAGTAGTGTCTCCACATTTGTAAAGCATGTACTACTGCTGCCAACTCTAAATCATCCGAAGCATAATTCATTTCATATGGCTTTAATTTCCTGGACTCGTAAGCAATTACTTGTCCTTCTTGCATCAACACACCTCCTAATCCTTCTCCACAAGCATCAGTTATGACTGTGAAGCTTCCTTCAGGATCTGGTACTTTTAGAATTGGTGCGGTGGTTAACTTTTCTTTGAGGAGATCAAACGCCTCCTGGCACTTCTCATTCCAGGCAAATCTCTTACCTTTCTTTTGTAAAGAT
>CM021105.1:452941956-453033334 GCA_007115665.2 Sequoiadendron giganteum
CTCTATTCATTGTTTTATTCAAGAATAACATCAATCAAGAATACAGAATGAGCCAAACATAACATGTAAACAGGATTTCATATTGTCAACAAAGTTCAATCACATTTATTCATTCAAAACCTTCCTTACAATCAGAATGCTCTAAGCATTACTAGAATAGTAACTATACAAATTCCGGGGTGTAACATACTCCCCCCCTTATGATTCATCGTCCTCGATGACCAAAGGTATTATTCAAAGCATAAAACTTAAACAAAATCTTTATTGTTCAGCATTCTCAAAAACTTCAAGAATGTCAAGAAATCTTCTACGGATTTCCGTATAGTCCTCCCAAGTTGCTGAGTCTTCCGCATACTGGTCCCACTGAACCTTGCATTGTGAGACTTCTCGGTTACGTAAGTGTAGCTTACGTATTTCCAGCACCTTGACGGGCTCGAGAGTTATTACTCCTGGATCCCTTACCTGTAAGGCAATCCAATCAATAACATGATTATCTCCAGCAATATACTTTTTAAGGTAAGATACATGGAAGACATTATGCATTCTAGCAAGAGCGGGTGGCAAAGCGATTCGGTAAGCTACAGGGTTTACTTCTTCTAAGACTTCAAATGGTCCAACATAACGTGGAGCCAATTTAGAATTCTTTCCAAAGTTAATGGAACTTTTGTGAGGTTTCACTCTCAAAAGTACCTTGTCACCTATGACAAAACTTCGTGGCATTCTCTTAGCATCTGCATAACTTTTCTGTCGACTATTAGCCTCTTCTAACCTTTGCTTAATAATCTTAACTTGTTCTTCCATTTCTGCTAACATTTCTGGCCCAAGACTTACTCGATCCTCAAGTTTATCCCAACTTATAGGAGTTCGACACTTTCGACCATACAAAGCTTCAAAAGGAGCCATTTTAATTGCAGAATGATACGAGTTATTATACGCAAATTCAACCAAGGATAAATAGTCTTCCCACTTATATTGTTGATCCATGCAATATACCCTAAGTAGGTCTTCCATAACTTGATTTACCCTCTCAGTTTGCCCATCCGTTTCCGGATGATATGCCGAGCTAATGTTTAACTGCGTTCCCAATGCAGAAAACAAGGTTTGCCAAAACCTAGAAGTGATGCGTGCATCCCTATCCGATATAATCTTCTCAGGAATACCATGCAACCTAAAAACTTCTTGTACAAACTTTCTTGCTATGACCGGTGCTCCATCGGTTAGATTCCCTGGTATGAAGTGTGCTACCTTAGTTAGCTTGTCCACTACTACCAAAATGGCGTTATGCTTGTTCCTAGACATTGGCAATCCTTGCACAAAATCCATACTTATAACCTGCCATTTCCTTTCAGGAATATCATGAGGATACAACAATCCTGCTGGATGATGATGTTCAGCTTTTACTTTTTGACATTCAAGGCATTGAGCTACATAATTTGCGGCATCACCTTTCATTCCTTTCCAGAAATATAATGGTTTCACATCAGCCATCATTTTGGTTACTCCAGGATGTCCAGAATATGGTGCCTCATGAATTTCTTTCCATACAAGATTTCTCAATTCTTTGATATCAGGCACATACATCCTATCCTTGTACCTTAGTACTCCACTGGATTCGAATTGATACCCTTCATACCTAGAGTCTAAAGGATTCTTAATGAGTGCCTGCTTAACCTGTAAGTAAAATTCATCCTCTTTGCATTTCAAAAGCACTTGTTCCTTGAAGTCGCTTTGAATTGTCACAATAGATGCAATATGGCGTCTTCTACTTAAGGCATCAGCAACTCTATTTTCCTTTCCTTTAATATAATTAATATTAAAGTCATAATCTGCTATTAACTCCAACCATCTTCTCTGTCTAGCATTTAGATTAGGTTGAGTAAAGAGATATCTTAAACCATTGTGATCTGTTTTCAATTCAAATGGCTTCCCGAGCAAGTAGTGTCTCCACATTTGTAAAGCATGTACTACTGCTGCCAACTCTAAATCATGCGAAGCATAATTCATTTCATATGGCTTTAATTTCCTGGACTCGTAAGCAATTACTTGTCCTTCTTGCATCAACACACCTCCTAATCCTTCTCCACAAGCATCAGTTATGACTGTGAAGCTTCCTTCAGGATCTGGTACTTTTAGAATTGGTGCGGTGGTTAACTTTTCCTTGAGAAGATCAAACGCCTCCTGGCACTTCTCATTCCAGGCAAATCTCTTACCTTTCTTTTGTAAAGATGTTATAGGGAAAGCAATTTTTGAAAAGTTTTCCACAAACTTCCTATAATATCCAGCTAATCCCATAAAACTCCTTACTTCAGACACGCTCTTGGGTACAGGCCATTGCATAACTGCTTCTATTTTTGCTGGGTCTACTGCTATTCCTTCAGCTGAAATAACATGGCCCAAATAGTGCACTCTTTCTTGAAAGAAAGTACACTTGGACAGTTTCCCATAAAGCTTGTGCTCTCTTAACCTTTGTAACACCATCTCAAGATGTTTACAATGTTCTTCTTCATTCTTGGAGTAAATCAATATGTCGTCTAGAAAGACTAACACAAATTTGTCCAAGTAATCTCTGAATACGCTATTCATGAGATTCATGAAGGCTGCAGGCGCATTAGTTAAACCGAATGGTAGAACTGTGAACTCATAATGTCCATAGCGAGTTCTAAATGCTGTTTTGAAAATATCTTCATCCTTCACTCTCAGCTGGTGATATCCGGATCTCAGATCTATCTTTGAAAATACAGCTGCACCTTTCATTTGATCAAAGAGGTCATCAATACGTGGCA
The DNA here is from genome assembly GCA_007115665.2 of Sequoiadendron giganteum. NCBI lineage: Eukaryota > Viridiplantae > Streptophyta > Pinopsida > Cupressales > Cupressaceae > Sequoiadendron > Sequoiadendron giganteum. Next base: position 452,944,740 of record CM021105.1, read on the forward strand.
ACGGGTACTTGTTCTTTACCGTTGCTTTGTTTAGCATTCGATAATCGATGCATAAACGTAATGTACCATCCTTCTTTTTGACAAATATTACTGGTGCTCCCCATGGTGATACGCTAGGTCGTATTAACCCTTTGGACAGCAATTCATCCAACTGTGCCTTCAATTCCATGAGCTCAGTTGTAGTCATTCTGTAAGGTACCTTAGATACTGGTTCAGATCCTGGCACAATGTCGATTGAAAAATCGAACACTCTCTTTGGAGGAAGACCTGGTAGTTCCTCTGGAAATACATCAGCATAGTCTCTTAAGATAGGATACTTCTCCATATCTGATCTGCCTGTTTCTTCCATCTCTCCATCTTCAAGTTCTTGAGAACTTTGAAACACAGAGTTTCCATCTTCTTGGCCTAGTTTCTCAATTTTGACTGCAAAAAGTTGACAACCTTTCTTCTTGGCTTTCATCAGCTGCATTGCTGTGATCTGCCGAACAGTCACTTTCCTGGGTATCCCTTGGATTTCTACAAGGTTTCCTAAATCATCAAGGCATTTTACAGTCTTGGCTTGGCAATCTACAATAGCCCTATGTCTCCACAGCCAATTCATTCCTAAGATTACATCATAGGACCCTAGAGGTGCGACATATAGGTTAACCTCAGTGGCAAAGTTGGGTAATTCTAACCTAGCCTCAAATAGACATTGGTCAACCTCTTGCTCTTGTTTGGTTTGCATACTCTACATTCCATGCCTTTTCCATGTATCCTGCCTTCCTAGACAATTGTCTAGTTACCTTAGGAGAAACAAAATTTTCAGTTGCACCAGTGTCGATTAAAACAGAAATAGGTAATCCGAAAAGGTTACCTTGAACTTCGATCGGGGTGATTTGATGGTCCGCCTGCCGATCGTCCACTGCAGCATGAATCCTCTGCTGGAACATCGCCTGCTGTGAAGGCAAAGCATTTCCTCGTGACTGAGAGCTAGAAGTCTTATCAGGGCACTCACTTGCATAGTGGTTTCCCTTACAGATAAAACATCCATCCCTTGGTCCTTTCTTTTCAGGAATTATTCCTGACTTGCTTGTTCCATTTCCATCCTTGTTGGTGGTGTCATTCCTTTTCCTGTCTCCCTTGAAATCTTTTCCATTGAAGCGAGACCGCTTCCCTTTTTGCTTTCTGGAAGTGAAAGTGGAGTCTTCCTTCCTTGATGCCGTCTTGTTGCTCCCATCACTGTCCTTCCTCTGATCCTTCCTATCTTGATAGTAGGAATCTGCCCTAAGCTTCTGTTCTTGACGGATAGCTTTTTCATATACAAGGTCCATAGTGGTTGGACCATGCATGTCAACCTCTCTTCCTATCCGATGATTTAAACCTAGAATGAACTTCCGAATTCGGAATCGTTCATCCTTGAGATAAACTGGCACATAGCGGATAAGGCGAGTAAATTTCTCCCAGTACTCGTGAACCGTCATGGTTCCTTGTTTCAGCTCCTGGAAGTCGGACAATTTCTGATCATAATACAGTTGAGGCAACCACCGGTTACGGAAGATTTCAACAAACTCGTTCCAAGTTAACTTCCATGAACTTAGGTTGAGCTCCAGCTTTTTATTCATCCACCAGTTAGAAGCTTCTCCAGCCAACTGGTAGGCTCCCCAAGCAGCCTTGGTGACTTCATCGTAATCTCGGATTTCGAAGTACTTTTCCATTTGGACAAGCCATGCTTCGGCTTCGTCACCCCCAGCAGTTCCATCGAACTTGGGTGGATAAATCTTCTTCATATCCCTTGTTAATTCTCGGGATATCATCTTTCTGTTCTTATCCCTGGAATTGGTAGGAGACTTCTCTCTTTCTTCATGGTGTGAAGAATTTTCTTCTAACTCTTCTATAGTTATATCTTTTTCTCCTTTATCCTTGGCTCTTTCCTGCTCAAGGTTGGCTAGTCTAGCCAATATCTGGTCTAGCTTAGCTTCCATCTCAGCCGGTGGCAATTCTTCTTGCTGATTTGCTTTGGATTTATTTCGATTTCTTTCGTATACTTGAACCATAAGTTAAAGAAATTATATCCTGAAATTTAATTTCAAGTTAGATTAATTTTTACTTTACTACTAAGTAAACATATAATCAAGCACCCTTCAAACAAACAGAAGTTTTCACACAAAAATATTTGACATTGATTGATAGATAAACCTTGTTTTATTTATAGTAGGAGGATTTCAAAGAATCCATAAGATTTACATAGAACGACTATTCAAATAGTCGAGGGGTGAATACCCTTCCGATTCATTCTCAAATACATAACTAAGAGGAGTGTATCCTACAGATTGAGAGAGTTGTATTTCTCTTTCAATAAGTTCTTCCCTAATCTGATCTTCCCTATCCCAAAATGGATAGTAACCCTCGGATTTATTGTCCGATACATATATTCGGGATGCAATATCCTTTAAGTTATCTTCTTCTTTATGGTCCATTTGTTCATGAGACCATTTCTCCATTGGCGGTGTCCTTGGTGTGTATTCATCGGACTCTTTACTTGAAGATATCATAATTACTTCCGCCATTGGGACAACTCTAGGATCCCTAAACATGAAGGCTGGACTGGAACTTCCTTCAGATGGCATATCTCTAGATAGAGATAAGGGTTCAGACTCTTCGGGTGCAACGGAGGGAAGGTAGTTGTACATTGCCTCCAGTTTCATCTTTTTCTTCTCACTATGGATTCGGGAAAGTGCGTTACTGAAGGTTTCAGTGTCACTCAACCAAATTACGTTGTCGTAGTTGGTTCCTTCAATTGTTTTCACAATTGCCTCCTTTTCCTTCTTGGCCCTTAGGTAGCGTTCGTTTCCGATCACGGACTTTCTTGCCGTAAATCTGACACGTACCATCCTGACACAAGAATTTTCACAACATTAGGTAATGTTGGAAATGGAAAATTTGGTGAACTCATAGGTTCCAGAGCTAAACCTGGTAGCTCTGATACCACATGTAACAACCCCAAAACCGGGTAAACAAAAAATTTTCTAATTTCACTAATAAGATACAAGGAAATACAATTAAATGACAAAGTAAATAACTTTTCTTTTCATTCTAATTGAACATTTCATCATAAAGAAATAAAAGACATGATACATCATTGTTCTATTTTCCAAGTAAATAACAGAGTACGCTTTCATGATTTCTTTTCTTCAAAATAACAAGCAAGGTAAGAATCTTACAAGTTTCAAACATAGCTCGGAAGCTTTTGAGCAAATAGGAATAAGACTGTCCAGGATCTTCCCTTTCAAACCTTGGTTCATCAGAAGTCTTAAGGTGGAGGGGAAACATCACTCAGGTGCTTTTCCACCAACCACGGACTTATATTGCGGTCCCCCGCACGTTTACTGTTAAGTAGACGGCCCTCCCTTCTTCGAGGAGATTGGTTGGGTAACCGGTTCTGTATGACCAACTGAGCATAGTGTGTAATCCTACATAACTAAATCCTTGTGTCCTCACAATCTCAATCTAGCATGTAACCTGGATTACTGTGAACTGACAGTGTAATTCGTCTCACAGTCTAAGTGGACGTTAGGTATACTACACTACTTTGGCCAAAGCATTTCGGCAGTACTTATACTGACGGTCATCTATCACTTGCACTAAGTCAGGTTTGGTTTGACTTAAGGCTGCCTTATCCTACGCGTAGGTTGAGTCCTTCAGTGGGTAGTCAATCACCCTAGACTTCCTACTTCAACTACTTAAACAGGAAATGGAGTACAGTCAACAAGGGGTCCCTCTGGTACTTCCCAACATGGAAATCTCTATCCATGGAGTACGTAGCTTTCTCTAGTTAACCTATTTAACTCTAAAGCTTTAGACTACCTTGGTTCTGAATCCACCCTCGTCCTAGTATTTAGTAACTAATCCCTTTCCTTTACTTAAGGAATTCAAACAATATTCAAGCAATACAAATTATAAGGTACTTTACTAAAAGTAAAACAAATATTTCCCTTTTCAAATTCATCTATGATTTCAAATGATTCGTTTCAACATGCTTTTAAGTTATTTCAATTCATCAAGTTCTCTAAGCTATTTCAAAAGCTTTTCTAAGGAAATTAAACTATTCCCCAATTTGACCAGCTCTTTAAGCTATCTATTAAATTCAATAAGCCTTTTCTAAGGAATTAAACTATTCCCAATTCAGCAATTTCATAGAACATAGAGGTTTCTTTTTATTTTTTATTTTTTTTCATAAAGCAAGACATAATCAAGCAATCTAATCATGCAATTTAAAATAAATAACAGAAAATCTATCAACATATATCTCATGCCTGATTTCCTTTTGCGTATGAGCTTGATCGGTGACTTCAATCCTTGCTCCACCGTCCTTCGCAGCCTTCTCTTAAGCTTAAGCAAAAACTACTTTCAGGTAAATGCAAAAAGTGTTCTCAGCAATACTGTCTCTCAGCAATACTGTCTCAATTGCAAATGATTTTCACAAAATGGCAATGGCTTTCACAAAAATGGCAATGGCTTTCATAAAAATGGCAATGGCTCTCATAGAATGACAATGGCTTTTATAAAATTTGAATTCCAAAACACAGAAATACCACAGCACTGTATTTCGAATTTTCCAAGGCAAGAAGAGTGAAATGAAAAGATTGAGTGTCTTTCAACAATGAGTGAGAACCTATTTATAGGTTTCGAATTCTCATGTTTCCTACCTTGTAGGCATGAGAATTCGACACCTCTCATTTTGAAAATGTCAAAATTCGCAGTGGCAGTCACACAGCAAAAGAGTTGATGATTCTTCATAATTTCTCAAGAATGTTTCAACATATCACATGCCAAATTCGTGGATCAACCACGTACAGGAAAAAGCCCTTAAAAATGGCGAACTTGAAGAACAAATGGCGTTTGGATTATGCTGCAGAAAACGTCAAGGTTTACGCACACACAGTTCATGTCTCCTTCCACCCACGCGTCCCAGACCGGTGGCGTTCAAGCATCCGCGACCAGGTCTAAGCTACGCGAGCTGGGCGCGGATTATTCTCCCTGGTTTTCCACTATTTTCTGGTTTAACAGTCGCGCGATTTCTTCCCATGAAGAAATCCGCGATTTTTACTCAAATATTAACTTTACATTTTTAAACAGTCTATAGTTCAGCATTTCGAAATTCTTTTTCCTTTTATATTTTCCAAGTATTTCAATATTTCGAAATTCCTTTGTATGGTTTGCAAAGTATTTACCAAAGACTATGAAAGTTTTATTACCTTTATTTCCAAGGTAAATAAACTCAAATTCCTATATAAGCTAAATGTAAATTTAAATGCCAAAGATTTATAGTTTATACAAAATCTTTCCAAAGTTTTAGATATTTTAATATTTTCATTAAAATATATTAATATATTTTATATTATATTTAATACAATATTATTATAGTTTTTTAACTTACCTTTCTTTTAATATATAATATATAAATATATCTATATAATATTCAAAATATTACATTAGATATATTAATATATTATATTACCGATAAAACTATAATAACATCGATATTAAATATATTATTAAATATATTAATTAACTTACCCAGTTTACACTTAAACATATCTATACATGTTTATTTTCAAATCTCCAATTACGTGTATTATAGGCCAGTCAGAGCACCTCTAATGGACGTAATTGCATAAACACGTATTTATACGTTTAACCATAAATTCCAGGCATCAGTAACTTATCAGTTCACATTTATACAAGGCTCACAGAACAGTAAGTCAGTCAATCAAGGAACACCACTCATAAAGCATGAAGAAGTAATCATAACTCCTAAGCCTAAGGATGACTTATCATGACAACTTAATCTGACTCAGTTCCTAAAATCCTCAGTGAAGTGTGTGTATGCTCATACGATCAACTTTACCGGTTAGTCGACCAAGTTCCTCTTCCTGAGTGATATTTCCCCTCCACCTGGAGGAATAGCTCCTGTTCCTGCATCCATGGCACAAAACCACGGCAGTCAAATGCTCACAATATTTGCAGTATATATATAAATCAAATATATAAAACAAGACTAATTATTTTCCTCTATTCATTGTTTTATTCAAGAATAACATCAATCAAGAATACAGAATGAGCCAAACATAACATGTAAACAGGATTTCATATTGTCAACAAAATTCAATCACATTTGTTCATTCAAAACCTTCCTTACAATCAGAATGCTCTAAGCATTACTAGAATAGTAACTATACAAATTCCGGGGTGTAACAGTTATAACATTGTCCCGCTTCATCACCTTGAGTCATCATGTTTTGGCCCCGGCGTTCATCCTGCAAAACAAACAAAAAGAAGAGCATCAAAATACTTATAATATAAATTCACTTTACATACCTAATTTCCATGTTCCAATTTCCAAGGTCTGATTGGTCTCTGGATGTCATAAAATTCATCACTTTTCTCTAGCAAATCTTGCTTTCTTCATAAATTTTCAACATTTGTGTGCTAGGGCGCATACCACCTTGATGTTTCACCTTCTTGTCTTAGCAGTTTTATCTCCACTTAGAAAATTTTATCAATCACAAGCTAGGCATCCATTTAAACTCACAAGCCAGGGCATAATACATTCAAAACTTATTTCCTCCTTAGCAAATATTCAAGACCCGCTTGACTTTTTAAAAAGGACATTCACCCCCTAGAAAATAACTTTGTTATTCATGGGGGTACACGAAGGGGTTCATTTAATTTTTCTTACGCTTGAAAAATATTATCCACCCATCAACCTTGGGTGCATTCTGGAGATCCACTTTCATTTTTCTTTTCCTTACAAATTTTTTAAGTTGCTTCATGCTCATGGGCGCATATGGGGGGTGGTGCTTTTATTTTGTAACTTAGGAATTTTTACACATCTCATACCTCATTCAGCTTGGGCACATTTCACCCCACGAGCTTTCATTTGATCCCTTAGAAAATTCTTCTCATCACCTTGCTTGAGGGCGCATTTTAGGGGTGGTGCTCACTTCAAGTTTTAATGCCTTAGAATATTTCTAGCCCTCCTATTTCTCCTAGGGCGCATTTGAGGGGGTCTACTTTTATTTTCACACCTTAGAATTTTTTTCATATGTCAAGCCACTTTGAGGGTGCATTTGAAGGTATGAGCTTCTATTTTCACCACTTAGAACATATTCCTACCACCTCACTTGATAAGGGCGCATTTGAGGGGTCCAACTTTGCATTTTGGCTTGCCCTATCATATTTCTTAACACCTCCTTCTATCATCTTCCTTGGGCGCATAGGGGAGGGTGTGTTCTCACATTTCTTACCTTTAGAAATTCTTTTCTGGGCACTCTTTCATCATGGGCACATTTGAGGGTGTTTACTCTCATTTTATAACTTAGAACATTGCTTGCACCCCTTCCATTCCTCCTTACTTGCCTTGGCACATTAGGGAGGTGCAACTTCAAGTTGGCTGCCTCAGAAACTTTTTAAGCCTCCATTATCTTCCTTGGGCACTTATGACCCCTTGTACTTTTGTTTTTGTGGCTTAGAACCATAGTTACAAGACTCGGACTCGCCTCGGACTCGGCAAGCCGATTTTTGACTCGGACTCAGACTCGGAGCCTAGACTCGCCCAAGACTCGGCAAAGACTCGGCAAATAGAAAAACCCTTGAAATTTAGAGATTTTTAAGGATTTAAAGCTTGTTTCATGCACCCTTTAGTGAATAAACCTCAAATACACAATAACATCATGAAATAGAAACTACTATGATCCTCTACACAAACATATATCGATCACATAAGTATAAACGCAAATTTTAGCTGAAGGAAATAACACATTCAGATATATAAGTATTATCAAATGTATACAAAAGTAACAAAACTCATGGAATATGAAATCCATGGCATCAAAACAAATATCAAAACTAAAAAAATAAGTCTATGGCTCAGAAGAGCTTGCATTACTCATCCCAATATCACGACAAGTCATGCGCTAGTGTCTAAGTTAGGTCCTAGATAATGATGTAGCCATGATATTTGCTTGTGTCTCAATGATTGGTGTGTATATTCAAGTGAGGCTTTTATTATTAAAATTTTATTGAAGCCTTCAAGACTGCATGTTTTGTTGTCTAATGTATGAATTTTGAAACAAGATAATCCTTGATTATGGCTTTGACTATGAAAGATGCAAAGATTCGCAACAGGGGATATGTATTTTGTAGGTTTTTATGATCATGATTCATCATTGGCCTATAACATGCTTAGACCTATAGTTTGATGAGGGTTTGGGGGAAACGCCCCAACGGGGTCAAGGGGCAGCGCCCCTTGCGGGGTTGAGGGGCAGCGCCCCTCGCAGGGTCCCGGGGCAGCGCCCTGGGCGCGCTCCCTATCGCGATACAGGGCGGGGTCGAGGGGCGGAGCCCCCGCCACCAAGCCCAAATGAAGACCTTCAAAACCACACAAACCTTCATGGCGCACACCATTTATTTAAAAAATTTGAAAAAAAAAGAATGCAATTTTTTAAAAAAAAATTTAATCAAAATGGCCGAGTTTGGGGCACGAGACTCGGCGAGTCCGGCGAGTCCGGTGAGTCTCGACGAGTACTCGACAGCCGAGTCTCTGGGACTCGTTTAGGGTCACCCGCCTCGGGACTCGCGAGTACTCGCCGAGTTTTGGCGAGTCTTGTAACACTGCTTAGAACATTTTCACCATCAAGCCTCCTCCTTGACTTCACAAGGGCGCATTTGAGGGAGCCTACTTTTGTTTTCACCACTTAGAAAATTTTGCCAACTTTACTTCCTTCAAGGGCGCATCTAGAGGGTTTAAGCTTACTTTTTTCCTTAGAAATTTTTTTAACTCACACTTCTTGCTTGGGCGCATATGAAGGTCTCTGCTTCAAGTTTCCATGCCTTAGGCAAATTTTTATCATCAAGCCTCTTTGTGGGCGCATTTCACTACCTCTAGTATCATGTTTCTCGTACTTGGAAACTTTTTTTCTTCTCTACTTCCTTCAAGTGCGCATTTAGGGGGTCAAGCTTACATTTTGTGACTTAGAATCTTTTTCTAACACCTCCTCTTCACCATGGGCACATTTCACCTATCGAGCTTCCATTTTCACCTCCCCAGGAATATTTTCACATACTTCATGCTCTAGGTGCATTTAGGGGTCCTTGCCTATTTTCATCAATTGGAAAATATTTCTCAAGTTCTCATTCCCTCTTGGGCTCATTTAGGGGGTCAAGCTTACATTTTCCTCAGACTTGGATGCTTTCTTCATCTGGGGTGTTGAGTAAACTTCTAGGGGTGTGTTGTGACCTATTTCACACATCGCCCCATTGCAAATGGGGACCCCCTTCTTTTTGCTTTTGGTTTCTTGCCTTGGCATCGCAACTGCTTATCATCTTTTTATTTACAATGAGGAGTTTGAGTTTTTGAGAGTCATCCCAATCAAGTTGAGATTTTGAACCCGTTTGTGTGTCTTAACGTCATTGAAGTGCTTAGAAGACCCGGTAGACGAAGATCGCCATTGCTTTCGGTCGTTTCTGACACTTCCTATTTTTTAGGGATTCTGCTTTTTTGCTTTTTGCTTTTTTGATTTTTGACATTTTTAGGCCATTCTGGAGTTCCTATTTTTTAGGGATGCTTTTTGCTTTTTCTATTTTTGGAAAGTTTTTATTTTGGGAAAAAGTTTCTATTTTTGGATCCTACAGAGCAGAAAATCAACATGTCTCCAGAAATCAAGAGAATCAAGGCAAAAATGTCAATGGCAAGAAGGCTAGCAAGTCCGCCCAGCAACATGCAAGGAAAAAAATGGCATGAACATGATGAAGTCCACCCAGCACAAAGAAAAGAATGTCCGGCCAAGCAGGAAGTCCGCCAAGAAAAACTCAAAAATTGGCTAAGTGTTGATACCTTGGGGAGAAAAAAACTTCGAAAATTGGCTAAGTGTTGAGAATAAATTTTCAAAATTTGGTTAAGTGTCAAGAAAATTCTCTAAGCAATGAGCAGCTCCGCCCAACATGGCCAACCAATCATGAAGTTCGCCAAGGCTAAATTGAAGATGTCCAAGTCCGCCCTTGGACAAGGCAAGGCTAAAGTGCGCCAATGTCAAGGAGAGGCTGAAATCCGCCCAACTTTGGGAGAGGAAATTTTTCTAAGGCATGGACATAAATGCAAAATGGCAGAGAAACCTCCAAGTCCGTCCAACCCAGAAGGGGAGAGAAAATTTGAAAATTTTGACTAAGTCGGATGTTTGGTTAAGTATAAAGTACGCCACAGGAAAGGAAGTGTCTAAGCATTGGCAAAGTTCACCCAAAGCAATGGCAGGCACAAGGCAAAGTCCGCCTTCCAACAGGGAAGCATGTCCAAGCATTGGTGAAGTCTGCCATGAAGATGTCCAGCCACAAGATCAAGTACTCTTAGAGGAAAATGCATCTTGTCCAGCCAGCTTCAAAGTCCGCCTTGTCCAAGAGAAGATGAAGTCCGCCTAAGAGCAAGATGGGAATAGCACAAGGAAGACAAACTCTGCCTTAACAAATGAGCAAAGTGGCGCAACAACTATGAAGTCCGCCAAGGAAAACTCATAAAATTGGCTAAGTGTGGAATTTTCCTACAATAAAGGGATCAAATTTTGACTAAGTGTTGGAAAGAAAACAAGAAAAATGAAGAGGAATAAGGAGGAAATGAATAAAATTCTTGCCCAAGGATGGAGTCTGCCCTACTTAGCACAAGCCAAACTCGAAATTAAAGACAAATCCACAGGCAAAGTTCATTCGAGCATAAAGATGGCCAAAATCTTGGCTAAGTGTTGAATGGTCCACATGAAGGTGTTACAAGACGAAATTGAATAGCCAAAATTTGGCTAAGTATGGGAACTACTTCACAGAGAAAGTTCCAATTTCCTCCATTTTGGCGAAAGCACAGGAGAGCTCTTCTCCAAATTCAAGGCACTTGAAGGAATTTCAAAGCAATCAGGAAGGAAAAGTTCAATAACTGCTCCAAGGGAAGACTTCCAGATTCTGATGCAAGTGAGAAGAAGAAATCAAAATCCCGAAGGAAATCCAAGATCACAGCTAGGAAGGAACAAACACAAAGGACAAAGTCATCGGCAAAGGAAGATAAATCTATGGGAAAAGAACAAGGAGACCAAGGAGGACATCCAACACGTTGAGGTGGCACCTCGTCATCTTCGAAACCAATCAAATTGTTCCAAGTCAACATGTCTACGTTCAATGAACCTAACTTATCCATGGAATTGGTTTATATTTAGCAAAAAGGACAAGTGTCCCAAAATGTAATTTTCTTATTGGTCGAGAGGTAGTTAATTGTGACAAGCCCTAATTAGGGTTTTATTTTGTAATCTCGACCGTTGATTTGAAATCAATCTTGGCCATTGAATTGTAATCGGGGAGCCTATAAATTGAGCTCGCCCCCCTCATTTGTAATTTGTGAAGTGAGTAATAAAAAAATTGTTGCGACGAAACTATTTCCGTTTATAAAAGCTCTTGTGCATGATTTGCTAAGAACAACTTTTATTTTCAAGTAGTATGCAAGGTTTAATATTTCTCCTTCAACACTTAGAGTAGAATTAGAATAGCATTTCATTTACATGTTGGTTAGATGAATGATAGATTTGATCGCAGTGGCGGATAAAATTTTGCTCATACTTTTGTTGAGTGGATGATTTGCACTTGACGTGTAAAGTTAGTCTGAGCCCTTAAATCGTGGATGCTTAACTTCTGTTTGTTTTGATTATCAATTCGAACATGAAAACCATTATCACCTCCGTTGAAGATTGCACCCGCTTCGCGTAGTTGTCCGAAGGAGGCGAAACGAAGTGTGGTTACCCATTTTGTCTAATCGCTGCTGTCTCTTTGAATTCTTAGGCGTAGTTTAGATCTCTAAACCCTTATCCTTTTGCCTTTTTTTTGGAATATCTGAAATACCCATCGAAAGAGCTTCAACGATAAAACCGTCTAAGTCCTCAACTCGCGAAATGAATTTTATGTAAGTCCCCTTGTGATTACCAGCAAATCACAACGCCCACTGACCTTGTCCATATGTCATAACCTGGCCAAAAGAAACATTGGAGTCATTGTATTATCTTCTGGGTATTTGCAATTACTTTTCAAGAGAGGATAAAGTGTCCTTGGGCATTTTATTCTGTGTATGGTGGCGTATTCAAAACACACACCAACAGGATGACTTAGCCAATTTTGACTAGCTTGCCCTTGGTTTCTATTTTTAGTAAACTCTTGATTTCCTGACCTCGGCAGCTTCGTTTGACTTGAAATTTTCCCAACGTGATTGTCATGACCTATCTGACCTATTCACAGTTGCCCCTCGTGCTGACTTGCTATTTTGAGCCCTGTTCTGGAGGTGACTTACTATAAATAGTAAGTGCTCGGATTGCACTCAAATTTTACTAGTAGACTGCTTGAAGGATGTTGATGATACATCAATTTTTCATTTTTTTGAGTTTTACCCCTCTTTTTAGGTATCAAAGTCGGAAACCCTAATCTAACTTGCATGTGCCTCAAATGAACCCCGTTTGACTTGATTCCTATTGCATGTTGTTATATTTGTGAAACTGAAGTGTCGGGATTGCCTGGAGTGTACCTACTAAAAATAGTAAGTGTCTAAAAAGTGATCAACCAACTGTCAGATGTATTTGCATGTCATACTGCTTGAGAGACCTCAAAAAAACATTGAAAAACCCAAACAACTGATCCACATGCGAGCACCAACTAAAAATAGCAAGTCATCATTTTGACTTTCATGTCACATCATCGTGAAGCTCCCGAGAAACCCAGAAAGAATATCCTGACATGCACTGAAAACTGCCCCAAAAGCCAAAACCGCTAAAAATAGAATGTTGTCTGAATCTGCTCAAATTTTTGCGTGCAAGTACTTTAAAGTGCCCTGAATGTATTGAAGTAGCCAGAATTCCAAAATCTTGAGGAAAAGACCCCGAATTGGATACTTACTATAAATAGTAAGTTGTCAGAATTAAGTGAAAATTTAATGGGAACCTGCCCGAAGCCTCCTGATTGCAGTGCCAAGCTTAGATTTCAATTTGCCAACTCAATTTTACCTCCAATAATATTGAAGAATGAAAACCCTAATTTCACAAACTTAGCCAAAATTTCAACCAGGTCAAATGATGGGACATCCCCGGAAGACCACGAGGAACAGAGAGAGACGCAAAACAACCCAAAACCAAAGCCAAAAGACCAAAATGGAGCAAAAATTAGGGGGTCCCCATTGTGAATGGGGTGATGTGTGAAAAGGTGACAACATTAATGCCACTCCGAATAAACGTTCCCGAACATTTCAAAGACAAAACCCTTTCCATACTCAAAACCTTCGGATAATTCTTTCCAACCTATCAATTGACTAGGGGACATACTAAAAGTGGAAGAGGAATCTTAAATTTGATCAAGGCACCTCATCTTTTGATTACAAGTGTGGGTATATGTGTTTATTCCAACTCAAAAGACCATTGAAGTTCCTAGAATCCGTCGTGACGAGCTACATAATGATCCTAACTTTAAAAGCATCCTGTAATTCCCACGAATATTGCTCCATGGCCAGCCAAGTGTCCATAGCCCCGATGGAGTTATTCGCAAATTCCCAAAGCCAAATACTTTGATATTTCTTTCATTGCTCCTTTCTCAGATATTTCTTTCATTGCTCCTTTCTCAAATATTTCTTTTTAGCACAATTCATCTTTTCTTTCATACTGATTTTCCGTCAATTCCAATTGGCTTGCAAGCAGTAAAGCTACTAATGGGTTTGAGAATTACAGGGGTGACTAAGTAGGATTTAATATTTTTCACCTGCCACGACTTCTCCCAAGAAACCTCAATGACTTAGAGCAATCAATTGTGTGTAAAATATAGTAATTGTGAGACTTGGTGTCAAGACACAATAGATGATTCCCTTCTGAGTCAAGTACAAATCCTAACCAAATGATAAAACTCGAAAGAACAACCTTGGATCCTAAAGCGCTTCCTGAATGATTATCCAAAACAGCACAACACCCCCCTCACAAATGGGATCCCTTTATTCTCAACTAAACTAAGCAACAACTAAACTAAAGAGAACCAAACTAAGGAAAGCAAAGCGGACCAAGCTAAGCAAAAAACGAAAAGGAAAATCTACTCTAACAGGACAAAAATTTCGAACGGACAAGACTTGAAAGGCAAAAATATATACACAACTCCTAGCATGACTTCTTAGGACATTCAGTGGCAACGCAAACGTAGTGACAGTGCGGAGCCTAGCAAATTTGTCTTTGAACTTAGAAAAGTAATCTTTCACAATACAAATCTCAAACTCAAGCAAAACTTCATGAAAGATTAGCAATTGAGGCAACTCATTTAGACCATGATTAATCCACAAGCAAGTTATCTTTCCTAGACCTTCGTAATCAAATTCATAACCTTAAAAATCAAGAGCAAGGAAAGAGACAACCTAGCGTTCTTTGTGCTTGAATGGAGACTCTTGATTGTTGTGCACCGACCTACTGCATGAAGAGAGATTCCAAATTTCCTCTGGAGGTCGCCATTGCTGATGTGTGGTTCCATTTGCATCTATGAAATGCAAATTTTTACTTGCTGATTCATCTTGAGACCTTCTTGGAATTTGACTCAGCGCCCCTTCGAATTGTTCATCACTCTTTGCTTCATCAGGTGGTACTTTGCCTTCAAGTTGACCTTCTTTTATCCATTCACCTTCAGGAGGCCACAGTTGGTGATACAATACTCTGCTTGCACTAGCATCATGCTCGTGAAGTTCTAACTCAACCTTGAAACCTAGGAACAACTCTTTTATGTCAGTATCCTCATGTTGAATAAATTGAGTATCCTTGTGCACATCTGTAAGCGTGTCCTTAAAAATTGAGGATTCCTTAATAAGCTGGTTCTGAAATGTGATGTACCGACACTCTGCTGATTCGTTTTCCACTGTGTTTCGTAGGTCTGATTTTTGTTTCAGTTTAATTTCTCTTTCTTGTCTTTGAGTTTGTTTGCCAATAATGTTAAAATGGTATTGTGAAGCATATGCAAACAATGAAAAGACTTCTAATAATCTAAGCTACTGAAACAACTTAAGTACATTGCTCAATGTAGAGGCCAAATATAATTTCTTCATTACAAAATAAGATGCTTACAACATATAGTTTTGATCAGATTCGAAACTAGGTATTTCATAAACCATATTTTAACTTACAGCCATACAAGCACTGTGAATAGTGACTTGCTACGGTACCCACCCCCAAAGAAGTGCACATAACTTTTGATTAACGAACTTCTCCCAACCAAATCCGGATTGCAAAGCCTTTTGGGATAAGGGCGCCCCTTTTGGGTGTGATTGCAGCCTCTAAGGTAAGGCATTTTTTCTTCTTTTGCTGATTGAAACCCTCATAAAAACGTAGCTGGCTGTAGCTTTCAAAAACAGCTCCAAAACTCCACGGAAAGTAAGCAGCCCCTGTGCTAACGTGATTGGAGTCTATGGCAGTCAAAACCATTCAAAAACAAGCTCGAAGTAACCTGCAAACAGCAACACAGGTCTCCAATTGAAGCAACAATAACAGATCAGCAACTTTAAGGTGGTGTTTCACACCCTCAAGCAGCTCAAGAACGAAGAACAAAGTCCCACCAGGCTCACCCACTGCAAGAAATCAGGAAACCCTAGCTTCCTTCTCCCTCCAAGCTTCACTCCCAAGTTTTCAACAAGCTAAATCATTCATCCATGGTGAAATTCGAATTTTCTCTCTTGCCTTTTATAAATTTACAAAGGAAACACTATTCATTAAAGTGAACACTATTCACTTAAGTTATAACATTTTTCACTTTAGTAATGAATAGTAACTTAAAAATAGAAAGTGACCCCTTCATATTAAAACACATGGTCCCTAGGCCGAGGATGGTGAAATAAAAAGGTGAATATCATTAAATTAAGCACCAGTATCATGCCAAACGCCACAATTCACCCTGCCACCATGCTCCAGAGATCAACACTGAAGTTTGATGACCAAGTGTCCGTCTGAGAAACCCTCTATCCAAAACTATTAGCCTACGAGGGTCAGGAAAATAGGCTAATCCTCCAACTCTGATGCACGTGAAAAAGGGGACATTACATCAAACATAAAGAGTAGCGCCCCTTCGAATTGTTTTGTTTGTGGGCAGGAGGCGGGGCATTTGAAATATGATGATTGTTCTTCATACACTTCTTTTAATTGTCACAACGTGCTCACTAGTTTGCCCATTTTTTTTATCATTTTCTCCAAGGGTACTTGAGATTTCTTTTCTTATAACTGCTTGCAACTCTTCATTTGGATTTTTTCTTTGTGGCACGGATGAATGCTCAGCAAGGATTTCCTCTTTTTCTTCGATTGACGAAGCATCAAGCGATAGGTCTTCGTGACAGTTTTCCAAACCGTGATCATTGTCCACAATTTCTTCATCCTCCTCAATGTCTTCCATTGTTTCCTTCATTTCAACGCCTTCTTCCTTCGGCGCAATGTTTGGAATTTCATTTTCAACTGCAATTTCTTTTGTCTCAATCGTGCTATCTTCTTGAAACTCACTCCTTTGATTGTCACATGATGTGGTGCTATGCATCCTCCACATTTTGTCTTCTAAGCATTCCTCCTTTGGTGCAAGGCATGCTAGCTGAATGTGTTCTTCTTTGCAATTCTCTGAAAATTCTGCACTGCATATACCCGTTTGTTCCACAAATCTTTACTGATGCTGCACTTGGCTAATGGCCTCCTTGCATAATTGACATGTGGATTTTGAATGCCTTTCATTTGTGAATTCTACACCACCCAGCCAACAGGATGCATTCCACGGGAAAATTTTCAATGCTCAACTGCTTCTCGCTTCTTTCTTTGTATCTCTCGAAGAATTCACTGAGACTTGGATTTTCTAATTCAGGGTTTGCTGGCACCACTGGTTTGAAAATATCCTGAAAGAAAAAAATTCGCTACAAAACCAGATGTACCCTTGACAAGAATGTCACACAATTTAATTCATTGTGCCAAGTGGTACCGTGAATTCTGCATCCATCTCTTGCCGCAAAGTCAAATAAGCTTCTTGGAAACAACTGCGCACTCAAAACTCGATGTAGCAAGGGAAAATCAACTTGATGACCTTCATAGTCATAAGAAATTTGTGACTGATGCCCATCCATTAAGGAATCTCTCTATTTTTTTTATATTTTTTTTTTCAACTTTTCACTTTTTTTGGATTTTTTGACATAAGAGAGATCTAACATACCTTTGATCTAGCATTTCAAAGTTCATACTGGTTTTATCCAGTTGAATTTCTCCTCTTGTGAAAATGAACAACCTAATGCACTGCCCCTCCTTCAAGCGCCAATTTTGTTGCGTTAGGAGGAGGGTAAAAGATTCTCTAAGATTGTCTCTACAGATAATAAAATTTGATAGGATCCGGAGGTTCAAGCCCAATTGTTCGCGTACAACCCTCCTAGCGCCAATTCTATTGACGAGTGTTTTATGACCACACCAACACAGAATAAAGTTTCCCAACGGTTACTCTATCCTCTCTTGAACAAAGTATTTTGTATGCTAAGATTGCTAGAAAGATCATACATTCAACTCCAAGGTTCCTTATGCAGCGGATAGTCTCAGTTGGTTCGATGTGATTTGCTAGTTATTCCAAGGGTACTTACACAATTGTTCGATCAAAGAGAAGAACTTGTAGGACATGAAAGATTTATCGATGATGCTTGGGTTTCCTAAGCTAACCGGGAAAATACTAAAATTAAAAGGATAGGGATGAGAGGTTCTACTGTCTACTCTAAATGCGGGATGCAGAGACCAATTCTTGCAAGCTCAAACCAAGTTTTGCTTTGCCTCACTTCAGACAGCCTCTATAGAGCCGGTGCAATCTTCAAAGGAATAACCAGAGATATTCAAACCACGACTCAACATGCAGATACCATCACAACGACGCATACCAACATATGAACCATAATTTAAGTTAAGCTCACACTGTTCTAGTTGACCACGCAAGGCGAACCCACCATCAGTGAGCCCGCTAGTGGTATGGATAAACGAAGCTTGCTTAAATCAAACACCACATTCCACAACTACCAACTACTTGCATGAAATGAAATCTACTTTACTTTAATCTACTTTACGATTCTATGTGAATTGGAAGGACAAAGAAGCCTCGCTAGCTACCGACAACAAAAGACGGAACCATCAAGCAATGATAACTCTTTTTATTATGAGAGTGTTCACAACATCTTCTTACAAAGCATTCAAATAGAAAACTTTCCTTCTTCTTCAATCCAAACTATGCAATCTATGCTATGCTACTTCTAAGCTCTATCTCCTAGTTGCCTCTCTATCTTTTGCTATTCTAATCTAATGAATTACAAATGAGGGGGAATGCCCCTTTTATAGCTAGCTCAGTCCAATGGGCAACTCAGATTCAATTACAATGAAGGGCTCAAATATAGCCACTTAAGCCCTAGTCAAGGTTTTTCCCTAAAAACTGCCATAGAGAGGAGTGGGGCAATAAAT
This sequence comes from Sequoiadendron giganteum, assembly GCA_007115665.2. NCBI lineage: Eukaryota > Viridiplantae > Streptophyta > Pinopsida > Cupressales > Cupressaceae > Sequoiadendron > Sequoiadendron giganteum. The sequence continues at coordinate 452,963,261 of CM021105.1, forward strand.
GTACAAGAGATTCTCCACTACTCTGTATGAATCATAATGCGCAATTAATGCCCATCACCATCTTCCAGAAGATTCTCATCCAGAATACAAGTTCCCACTGCTCTTCTCTTTGACTGCAAACTCGATCAATCTGATCATCACAGCTTTTGATATCGCCAGAGAGGGACTTCACACTTAAGAAGTGTTTACCTCGCCGAGTGTCTATATCAATGTACTACGTACACAAGAAGTAAACGGAACTATATGTAACATACATAACAGAACAATAGAATATGCTAGAATCATAAGATGTTTGTATTCATATCCAGTAAATATCACCATGTACAATCTCAAGTATATCCGTGCTATCAATCATGGAATCATAATCCTAACGACAACAATAGTAGTGTTCTTCCGACTACAAAACTGAGTACAAATAACGTTCGACGGTTGGTTGAGCAACCAACTGTCATGACATTCCATAACAACCCGCTACAACTAATCGGGACTTAATTACTCGAAAGTACATGCCAACAAATATTCCCACTAAGCCTAAAGTTTTATTGCATTATAATAACTTGGCCGACTACGGCCGACCACGACTGACTACAAGAAGAATTCCTCCACTTTCTTCTTCAATTCATCCTGCTGTCATTCCTTAACATTGAAGTTTCTGTTCATTCCTCCCCCTTAGCCTTGAGGATGTTTTAATGCTTGAGGATGATCTTTAATGCCTGGGCCTTCATCGTTTCCTCCGTCCTGATCTTGAAAGATTTTCTTGTCTTGGACTTGGCCATTTCTTCCTTGCCACTTGCCTGCCTGTAACTTTATCCCCCCTTCAAGGTTATAACGTTGTCTCGCTTCATCACCTTGAGTCATCATGTTTTGGCCCCGACATTCATCCTGCAAAACAAACAAAAAGAAGAGCATCAGAATACTTATAATATAAATTCACTTCACTTACCTAATTTCCATGTTCCAATTTCCAAGGTCTGATTGATCTCTGGATGTGATGAAATTCATCACTTTTCTCTAGTAAATCTTGCTTTCGTCATAACTTTTCAACATTTGCACGCTAGGGCGCATACCATCTTGATGTTTCACCTTCTTGTCTTAGCAATTCTATCTCCCCTTAGAAAATTTTATCAATCACAAGCCAAGCGCCCATTTAAACTCACAAGCCAGGGCGTAATACATTAAAAACTTATTTCCTCCTTAACAAATATTCAACAACCCCTTGACTTTTTAAAAAGGACATTTCCCCCCCTAGAAAATAACTTTGTTATTCATGGGGTACACGAAGGGGTTCATTTAATTTTTCTTACCCTTGAAAAATATTATCCATCCATCAGCCTTGGGCGCATTCTGGAGATCCACTTTCATTTTTCTTTTCCTTAGAATTTTTTTAAGTTGCTTCATGCTCATGGGCGCATACAGGGGGTGGAGCTTTTATTTTGTAAATAAGGAAATTTTCCACACCTCATACCTCATTCAACTTGGGCGCATTTCACCCCATGAGCTTTCATTTGATGCCTTAGAAAATTCTTCTCATCACGATGCTTGAGGGTGCATTTGAAGGTATGAGCTGCTATTTTCACCACTTAGAACATATTCCTACCACCTCACTTGATAAGTACGCATTTGAGGGGTCCAACTTTGCATTTTGGGTTGCCTTTAACATATTTCTTAACACCTTCTATCATCTTCCTTGGGCGCATAGGGGAGGGTGTGTTCTCACATTTCTTACCTTTAGAAGTCCTTTTCTAGGCACTCTTTCGTCATGGGCGCATTTGAGGGTGTTTACTCTCATTTTATAACTTAGAACATTCCTTGCACCCCTTCCATTCCTCCTTACTTGCCTTGGGCGCATTAGGGAGGTGTAGCTTCAAGTTTTCTGCCTTAGAAACTTTTCAAGCCTCCATTATCTTCCTTGGGCGCTTATGACCCCTTGTACTTTTGTTTTTGTGACTTAGAACATTTCATCATCAAGCCTCCTCCTTGACTTCACAAGGGCGCATTTGAGGGAGCCTACTTTTGTTTTCACCACTTAGAAAATTTTGCCAACTTTACTTCCTTCAAGGGTGCATCTAGAGGGTTTAAGCTTACATTTTTCCTTAGAATTTTTTTTAACTCCCACTTCTTGTTTGGGCGCATGTGAAGGTCTCTGCTTCAAGTTTCCATGCCTTAGGCAAATTTTTATCATCAAGCCTCTTTGTGGGTGCATTTCACTACCTCTAGTATCATGTTTCTCATACTTGGAAACTTATTTTCATCTCTACTTCCTTAAAGGGCGTATTTAGGGGGTCAAGCTTACATTTTGTGACTTAGAATCTTTTTCTAACACCACCTCTTCACCATGGGCGTATTTCACCTATCAAGCTTCCATTTTCACCTCCTCAGGAATATTTTCACCTACTTCATGCTCTGGGCGCATTTAGGGGTCCCTGCTATCTATTTTTATCACTTGGAAAATATTTCTCAAGTTCTCATTCCCTCTTGGGCTCGTTTAGGGGTCAAGCTTACATTTTCCTCAGACTTGGATGCTTTCTTCATCTGGTGTGTTGAGTAAACTTCTAAGGGCGACTTAGCCAACTTTGATTGGCTTTCCCTTTGTTTCTATTTTTAGTAAACTCTTGATTTCCTGACCTCGATAGCTCCGTTTGACTTGAAATTTTCCCAACGTGATCCTCATGACCTATCTGACTTGTTCTCACCTGCCCCTCGTGTTGACTTGCTATTTTGAGCCCTGTTCTAGAGGTGACTTACTATAAATTGTAATTGCTCAAATTGCACTCAAATTTTACTAGTAGACTGCTTGAAGAATGTTGATCATGATGGGATACATCAGTTTTTCATTTTTCTTGAGTTTTACCCCTCTTTTTAGGCATCAAAGTAGGAAACCTTAATCTGACTTGCATGTGCCTCAAATGACCCCCGTTTGACTTGATTCCTGTTGCATGTTGTTCTGTTTGTGAAACTGAAGTGTCGGGACTGCCTGGAGTGTACCTGCTAAAAATAGTAAGTGTCTGAAAAGTGATCAACCAACTGTCGGATGTGTTTGTTATATTGCCTGAGAGATCTCAGAAAAACCTGGAAAAACCGAGAAACCTGGTCCACATGCGAGCACCAACTAAAAATAGGTCATCATTTTGACTTGCATGTCACATCATCACGAAGCTCTCAAGAAACCCAGAATGAATATCCTGACATGCATTGAAAAATCAGACATGCAAACCTTGAAAACTGCCTCAGAAGTCAAAACTGGTAAAAATAGAATGTTGTCTGAATCTGCTCAAATTTTGCGTGCAAGTACTTTGAAGTGCCCTAAATGTGTTGAAGTAGCCAAAATTCCAAAATCCTGAGGAAAAGACCCGGAATTGGGTACTTACTAAAAATAGTAAGTTGTCAAAATTCAGTGAAAAATTAATGGGAACCTGCCCGAAGCCTGCTGATTGTAGTGCCAAGCTTAGATTTCAATTTGCCAACTGAATTTTACCTCCAATAAGCCTGAAGAATGAAAACCCTAATTGCACAGACTTAGCCAAAATTTCATCTAGGTCAAATGATGGGACATCCCTGGAAGACTGTGAGGAACAGAGAGAGAGAGACGCAAAACAACCCAAAAGCAAAGCCAAAAGACAAGAATGGAGCAAAAATTAGGGGTCCCCATTGTGAATGGGGTGATGTGTGAAAAGGGCACAACAAACAAGAACCTAGGATGACCTTTTAGGCATGCATGTGGCTACTCGTGATGAGATAGTGCATAAGGAAAAGGACATAACAGCAGCATTGAATGCATCTCTATAGCTGTCTAGTGAAGTTGTAGACACTAGTACCAAGGTTGGAATCATTGAGGACATTAATATAACATTGGAGGATGGTCTCGTGAAAGGCTAATTTGATGATGCTTTAAAAAAAACAAACAATGATGAGGACATAGGTGGTTTTGGTATTGACTTCCAAACCCAGCTTATGGAGAAAGATACTTATGTTGTTAGGAGAAGTAGTGAGTTGGAGGATAATTTATTTAGAGAGACAACTTCACAGGAGGAGCATAGTGAACAAGGCAATCATCCTTTTAACACATGGGATCCGGGTATTTTGGCACCTAAGTATGACAAAGATCTTGTTTGGGATGAATTACCTTTTGACTATAGTGCTTTTTTGACTTCAACTCCATGATTATGCAAAGGAGATGGCATAGATGGCATTGATGATGTTGTTCTTAATCTTAAAAACAATTCTGATTTCACATTGCATGTAGCTGATTTTAATTAGGGACCTAGCAGCCTTGTTGGTTTGGATTCACAATCTTCTTTTGAGGATGAATAGGGAGAGGCACAGGTAATTTGGGACAGCCATGGAGACTTTGATAATAGGTATGAAAGTTCTGATTTTTGCATGCAACATAACAGCAGCGTGCTATCCTTGCCTAAACAAGATTGGGAAAATCAGTTTTTGGTGTCTATGGAAAGAGAAGTGCATACTTTATCTAGGTTGGATGACTCTAGTAGACTTGTTGAGAAATTTATCTTCATGACACCAAGAAACCAACTTGAACAAAATGTTCCCCTTGTTGATTTGTGCATGATTAAAGGTTCTATGGAGGGAATCAAAATAGTTTTCTTACACACATTGCATGATAGAGATGTTGCCTCCAAGTTTGCAAATGAAACCTTGTCCATGACTAAGCAGTTAAGGGAGGAGGTTAGTAAGCTCACCATTGAGATTAATTCCACAAAGCTTGCTTTGTAAAGTGTCCAAGAGGCACTTCTTGAAGAAAATGATCAGCTCTATAAGACTCAACTATTTAGGGAGGATAGCAAAGAAAGGGAAAAGGATATCAAATAGGTAATGAAGGAGCTTGATTTCATTCAGGAGGAGTATGACCTTGCATAGTGTCCTAAGGAATCGGAAAATACGAGTTCGGATCAGCAAGAGGATTGGTCTGATTTTGGAGTTGAGGATAATCATCAATTGGTCGATAATCCTTTATTTGATTGGGATGCTAATTTGACTTAGGATAATCCACTTTTTGAGTTGGATGATGGATACCTAACCAATTTTAGTGATGAGAGTGGATTTGATAACAAGATTTGGGACCCAGGTGTAGTTTCCATTTATGATGTGTTGTCTCAAGATTGGAGTAGTGGGTCCACTTCCAGTTTCAGTACCGCTGCCTATTTTCCGATCATCTTGCATATGACTACAGATTTGAATTTGTAGATGAGTTGGATGGTTTCTTCAGCCCAACAATTGAGTAGTTCATGGTTGAGGCTAGATGGTAAAGATGATTTGATCTTAGGAGATGATTTTGTTGCTACCTCCATACTCATCTCTCCTATGTTTTCATCTTTGGGGCAGCTGGTTGTGAGTGTTTTTCTAGACATAGTTCATTCATTTATTGCTTCCGCTCTAGTGAGTGACACTCACTGCAGTTACTTCATGGAGATATGCATTATTTCAGATGATGTCGTAATGATTGTAGTGGTTTGGGTGTGTTGGTGTGTTCGAAACCTTTCTGTAGACACTTGGAGGTTAAGTGTTGATGTTATGATTTTAGTTTGCGACAATAGAGGCTTTTTCTGATTGGCTGATTTCAGAGATGTGGCAGTGACTGACTTGCTTCATATTTGGGGCATCATGAGGTGTGATGTCGAGGTTTGTTTTTTATGGTTGAGTAGGGTGTTTTTAATGCTGCCCAAGCTTGTGATTGGTAGTGAGTTTGTTGATGTGGTCTTCTCTGAGTTGCCTTGGCAGGATATATTTCATGGCATCGACTTCAATCCTTTAAGGGATTTCAGTATGGGCTTTGATGATGTTTACTATTTGGGGATCCAAGATAGGGGAGTGTAGTTTGGGCACGATGGTTTGACAGTTATGATCAGAGTGGTGTAGTGTCTGCATGGTGGTTCCTTTTTGATACTAACTTGGAACCCTAGGGTCATATTGTTTGGTAGTTCAACAATTGTTTGGGATGAGAGAGCCATTAATAAATTTCTAGAGTCTACTCTTGTGGCACATCAGTTTGGTTCTTTTGAAGAGCATTTCTTTGAAGAGTTGATCGAGTTTACATAGCATTTGATTACTCCTCTTACAGGAGGTTTTTAGGAGGTCTCTTGTGTTGGTACCTCATAGGACAGTGCTTTGAGTAGATGGTGCTACATATCTCCTAGGTTGACTTGGGACCCTAGGATCATTTTTGGTTTCAGCTTGGATCAGATTGTTGATTGCAGGGTTGTCAAATAACAAATAAAATGTCAACTGTGAGGAATTACAATTTAAAGACAATTGTAACCATCATAGATAATTATAATGTTAAATATTTAGCCAACTATTATTTTAATCATAATCATAGATGGATATTATAATTACACTATAGAACAACCGGTATTGTAATGGTAAATCTAATCATAATAATAATGTAATTTATAAACATCATAACATGATAACCTATATTCCTAAGAAATCAAAAATGGTGAATAAATATAAATGATAAAATATAACAAAATCAGAAATAGTAAACAAATATAGATTATAAAATATAACATATAAATTAAAAGCAAAGTCACTAAAACCGAAGGCAGTCTAAATAAAGCAAACCAACTATTACTAAAAGAGATGTCTAGAAAATGAATCGACTCCAAGAAAAGCAGCGACACTTGCATAGAGTATAATATATCTTTAATATATATATATATATTGAATATAATATCGATATGGTATATATATTGTAATTCATACGTTGGATAAATAAATTATTACATGCAGGTTACACTAAGATACTTATCTAATCAATGTGTCCCATTGATGTCATTTTGGAATAGAGAAATCATACAATGTCTTATAGCATGGATGATATAATGAATTGGATATCTAATCTTATTATTATAGTTATCAGGAGCAATTATACCTGTTGTGACCTTTTCACACATCACCCCATTCACAATGGGGACCCCCCTAATTTTTGCTCCATTTTGGTCTTTTGGCTTTAGTTTTTGGGTTGTTTTGCGTCTTTCTCTCTCTGTTCTTTTTGTGCTTCCGGGAATGTCCCTATCTTTGACCTAATTGGGAATTTGGCTAAGTCTGAAGTGCATTTTGATGAATTAGGGCTTTCATTCTTTAGGCTGGATTGAGATTAAATCAAGTTGGCAAATTGAAATCTGAGCTTGGCACTGCAATCAGGATACTTCAGGCAAGATCCCATCAAATTTTCACTAAGTTCTAACAACTTACTATTTTTAGTAAGTACTTAATTTGGGGTCTTTTCCTTAGAATTTTGGAATTCCGACTGCTCCACATTCAGGACACTTCAAAGTACTTGCACGCAAAATTTGAGCATATTTGGACAACTTGCTATTTTTAGCAGTTCTGGCTTCAGAGACAGTTTTCAGAGTTTGCATGTCTGATTTCTCAATGCATGTCAGGATATTCTTTATGGGTTTCTCAAGAGCTTCGCGATGATGTGACATGCAAGTCAAAATAATGACTTGCTATTTTTAGCAAGTGCTCGCATGTGGACCAATTTTCTGGGTTTTTTGAGATCTCTCGGGTAGTGTGACATGCAAATGCATCCAATAGTGGATTGATCATGTTGATGAATGGTAGCTTAGGTCAGATATAAATGATGATTGCTAAAAGCATCATCATCATTTATATAAGATCAGATTGCTTTTCATATAAAATATTTCTGGAAATAAGTAATTTCGAATTTATAAAGCATGTATAAAATCGAAATAAATAAATGATGTTAAAATCTGCATTTAAATAAATCGGAACTCTTATCCGCCTTATATTTCAGGTTATGTTTTAATGATACTAACAAATGTTAGTAGGTTCTCTTAGAACCCGTGCGCCCAAAGGGACACGTCCCATGAGTGAACGTGTGACACGTCCTCTCGTGAGACGCGTCTCTTAGAGGCGTGTCTCCAAACATATAAATAGCAGATCCGTCATTGATATGCAAAACATTGAAATTTATTAATGTTCTGCAATCAGTGCATTTAGCATAAAGAGAAGAAATCTGGAAATGAGTATCTTGACTTAGAATTCTCACATAGAATTTCAGACCTTAGTAATTACTTAGATTTCTTAGGATCCTATTTGATAAAGATTTGATTACATTTACAGATCACTTTTCAGACACTTACTATTTTTTAGCAGATACACTTCAGGCCGTCCCAACACTTTAGTTTCACGAATAGAGCGATATGCAACAAAAATGGGGTCAAACGGAGGTCATTTGAATACAATTGAATACATCTCCTTGGTTTATGGTGAAACCTTCCAACCGATTTCCTCTATACCTTCCCTCAAAGGTGCTCTCTTTACTAATATCCTACTTAGTTACTATTTTCTGTGTTTTTCTCAAGCTCAGAATGAATGAAAATCAGTGACTGGTAATGCTAGTTTACATTTACTGTTATTTCCAAAATAGATACTACAGCAAATGCGCATATGAAAATGTGAAGCAAATGATAGCTCATAATTTAACTCAGAATGCTCAATGTTAAATTGTGTGTTTCAGTAAAGGCTAGGCGTCCTTTTATAAGCCCGAATTCTTCAAAGTATGGCATGCGAATGGACAACAAAGTGCCCAGAATTGGTCAATAAGCAACATGGCCGATTTCCAAGACCTAAGTCATCAGAAATAAGTGTGATTCGACTTCTTTTGAGTCAACAGATTCAAGACTTGTTCAACTCTAACTCGGAATTGCCACATACAGAAAAAAACATCCATTATTGGCGCACAACAGAGGGTGATTCATGCTTGCTGCGAAAATGTCAAGGTTCAACTTGCAACAACGAATTTCCATCTGGCTAGTGTTTTCCTTTAACCAGCGATTGAATTTTTCTTCCATTTCTTCCTGCGTTGGAAGCTCATCATTTCACGAGAAGGTTTTCTTCAAAATTTCGCCCATTTCAAATGTCAGTTATAATGTTCCAATGAAATATTTCTATCTTATGAAGTTGGCGTTGCATTTTAAATTGCATAAAATACTTTAAACATTGCAACCGATTTCCATAGTTTATTTTCCATGATGCAATAATCGATTTTTCCAAATGACTTAATAAAGTTCAGTCTTTATTTTCCAAATAAATCTCTTCTTTATTTCAAATATATATATATATATATTTTTTTATATATATTGTATTATATTATTTCTCCAAAATCCATTTTATAATATTTACTCTAAATAAAAGATTCAAATCTTTTAATTTTACACTTTAGAATTTTAAAATATTTAACTGAATACATTTATATATTTTATTATATAAATATTATTATAGTTCTTTTAAATATATTAAACATATTAAATATTTAAATATTATAGTTCTTTTAGCAAACCCTAAAATTGTTTGACTTCTGCAGCTCCGTTTGACTTGAATTTTTCACCACGTGGTCCTCATCACTTGATGAACCTGTTCACGCCCGCCCCTCATGCTGACCTGCTATTTATAGCCATGTTCTGGAGACGACTTACTATAAATAGTAAGTGCCCAGATTGTGCCCAAATTTTACCAGTAGATTGCCTGAAGGATGCTGATCGCAGTGGGATACCTTCGTTTTCGAAGATTCCGGCTTTTTACCCCTCTTTTTGAGTCCCGAAGCTAGAAACCCTAATTTGACTTGCATGTGCCTCGAATGACCTCCATTTGACTTGATTTCTGCCATATGTTGCTCTGCTCGTGAAACTGAAGTGTCGGTTGACTGCTGGGGTGAACCTGCTATTTATAGTAACTGTTTGAAAAGTGATCAATCCACTGTCGGATGAGTTTGCATGTCACATTGCCTGAGGGATCTCAAAAAACCCAGAAAACTGGTTTGCATGTGTGCACTGGCTAAAAATAGGAAGTACCTGAAATGTGATCAACTCTGCTTGCATGTCACGTCGTTGCGAAGCTCTTGAAAAACCCATAAGGAATATCCGAACATGCGTTGAGAAACTCTGCATGCAAACCCTAAAAATAGCCTTTGAAGGCCAAACTGCCGAAAGTCCTCATCTCGGTTTGCATGTCATATCACCGCAAAGGTCTTGAAAAACCCAGATACCTTCTTCAGACATGCATTTGAAAGGCATATGTGTAAACCTTGAAAATGGCTTTTGAAGCCGAAACTGCTAAAAATAGCAAGTTGTCAGAATCTGTTCAAATTTTACGTGCAGGCATCTTGAAGTTACCTGAATGCGTTGATGTAGTTAGAATCCCGAAATTTTGAGGAAAAGGCCTCAAATTAAGTACTTACTAAAAATAGTAAGTTGTCAGAATTCAGTGAAAATTCAATGGGAATCTGCTAGAAGCCTTCTGACAACAATGTTAAGCTCAAACGTCAATTAGCCAACTCAATTCAACTTCTAATTGTCTTGAAGAATGAAACCCTAATTTCACAGACAGCCAAAATTTCCAACTTAGGTCAAACAATGGGACATCCCCGAAAGGACAAAAAGATCAGAGAGAGAGAGAGAGACAAAACAACCCAAAAACTAAAGCCAAAAGACCAGAATGGAGCAAAAATTAGGGAGTCTCCATTTGAATGGGGCGATGTGTGAAAAGGTCATAACACCACCCATATCAGTTCAAATAGTAGAAGTTGTGATTGATCAAGTTTGCAGTCAAAGGGAAGAATAGTGGGAACACGTTTCTGGACGAGAGTCTTCTAGAGGATAGTGGGCATTAATTGCTCATAGTGGTTTCTGTAGAGTAGTGGAGAATATCTTTTGTTCATTTATTACCCCACTCCTCTCTGTGGCGGTTTTTAGGGCAAAGCCCTGATTAGGGCTTAAGTGGCTCAATCTGAGCCTTTCATTGTAATTAAATCTGAGTCATCCGCTGGATTGAGCTAACTATAAAAGGGGCATCCCCCCTCATTTGTATTCTATTAGACTAGACACTAGAGATTAGAGCAACGAAGAGAATAGATAGAGAGTAGAGCATAGAAGTTAGCATAGCATAGATTGAGGAGGAAAGAAAGTTTTCCATTTGAAGACTTTGTAAGGAGTTGTTGTGAACACTATCATAATATAAAGAGTTCTCATTGCTTGGTGATTCCATCTTTCGTTATGAGTAGCTAGCAAGGCTTCTTCGTCTTTCCAATTCACTCAGAGCTTTAAAGTAAATTAAAGTAAAGTAGATTTCATTTCATGCAAGTAGTCGGTAGTTGTGGAATGAGTTGTTTAACTTGATCAAGCTTTATTTATCCATACCACTAGTGGGCTCATTGATGGTGGGTTCACCGTGCGTGGTCGACTGGGACACTTTGAACTTAACTTCAATTGTGGTTCATGTGTTGGTATTCATCGTTGTGATGGTATTTACATGTTGGGTCGTAGTTTGAACATCTTTCGTTATCCCCTTGAAGATTGCACCGGCTCTGTAGAGGCTGTCCAAAGTGAGGCAAAGTAGAACCTGGTTTGAGCTTGCAAGAATTCATCTTCGTATCCCGCACTTAGGAGTAGACAGTAGAATCTCTATCCCTATCCTTTTAATTTCAGTATTTTCCCAGTTAGTTTAGGAAACCTAAGCATCATTGGTAAATCATTCGTGTCTTGCAAGTTCTTCTCTTTTGATCGAACAATTGTGTAAGTCCCCTTGGAATAACCAACAAATCACATCAAGCCAACTGAGACCATCCACTGCATAAGGAACCTTGGAGTTGAATGCATGATCTTTTTGGCAATCTTAGCATGCAGAATACTTTGTTCAAGAAAGGATAGAGTATCTGTTGGGAAACTTTATTCTGTGTTGGTGCGGTCATAAAACACTCGTCAACAATACCTATTTTATCTAGTTTTATTTATCTATCTCATCAAGCAACCATGAGGAAGAGAGTGGGATTTGGAAAGAGGAATAAGGAAATAAATAATGAAGATATCTGCTATACATAAATACTATGTGCAGCCCATAATACTATTGGGAGATAGGAGTAGAATATAAATGAAGAATAATTATATAAAGGTATATATATGAGTACCAATAAATATAAGTAAGAATAATTAATGTAGGAGTACCAATCGATATAAATAAATAATTATATATGAATATCAATCCGATATAAATAAGGGAGTGATTATATATATATATACATATATATTTACGATTATTCAATAATATTGCTTACAACAATTATTGTGTCTCATTGAGCTTTTGTGACTTTACCTTGAAGAATAGACTTTGGGCCAAAATTCTCTTTCGCCAATGCTCACCAAGGAGAGGATGGTTGTGGAGGGAAGGGCTGGTAAATTCGATCTCATGATGAATGTCCCAAGACCGGTGATAACCTTGAGGGGATCCACGTGGAGATTGGTCACGCACCCTTGGCACTATAAGTTCGTCCCTCCTCCAATGAGTCTAGGCAAGAGGAAACAAGGCGAAGATCTATTCCGATCAAGAGTAATAAGTCATATCAGATTATGTTAGTTATGCACTAGTTGATAATAATGCATTTCCTTTATCTTATTCCACCAATCTTTCATTACTCTTTATCAAACAATCTTTAAAATCGAAATTTTAATCTGTGCATTTTATGTCTCTAATATGGGGACATTACAATAGGGGACCCCTCTAAGGGTACTTATGGCTTGTCAGTCAACCATTTGGGTTTAATTGGTGTTTCCCAACTCAGCATATTCTAGGGTTTTTGCAGTGTGCCTTTCAGAGCATTCTTTGGACATTTTTTCCACACTATTTTTAGTTAGTCATAGGGTTGTTAGCTACGTGGTCAGTTGGCAATATTTCTATGTTGGGAATGTCGGAAAATTATTGCCATGGTTTAATCTTGGTAGTTATCGTGGTCCAAAGATTTAAGTTTAAATAACGTTAATATTAAAGTTAAATTAAAAGATTTCACTTTAGCATTATTTATATATTTTAAGTGACTTTATGATAAGGAGTTATAAGGACATTTTAATGTTTATTTTATTTCATAAAGTTGGCTGCCCAACTTAAGGGAGTTATAAGGGGATAAAAGTTATGTTGGCATTACAATTCGTACCTTGGAATGCGTATTGGCAACAGACAACTATGCACAATGTGTAATGATTGCTCTTCAAATTAGGAGGGGGAGCTCCCTCTTTTGCTGATATGCGTGAAAATGTAACTGTTCTAAATCCTATCTTTTTGACTCAGCTGGAAGAGGCACAAGGTTAAGAAAAACAATACATTGCAGCTAAGGTTTTTCTTTGGTTTTGCAGATCTTAATTACAACTAAACTAATGCTTAAACTATCCTATTTGCTCAAGAGAAACGGAATATGAGGACTTAAGAGGAGAGAATATTTGATGATAATCTTTAAGTTAGGATTTCCAAGGAGGCGGGACACCTATCCGAGGCATAGGCTGCAATGAAGGTTATTGGAAACGACATCAAATGGTAAATTAGTTCTCAGGATTCCTAAGGAGGCGGGACACCTATCCGAAGTGTAGGCTGAAAGTAACTTACTGGAAACAACACTTAAACGACAATCTCTACTTCTAAATTCCCAAGGAGGAGGGACTCCTATCTGAGGTGTAGATATGAAACAAAGATTATTAATCACAACATCACACAATAAACTTTATTTCTAAATTCCCAAAGAGGGGGGACTCCTATCCGAGGTGTAGATATGAAACAAGCTTATTAATCACAACAAGAATAAAACTAGGACAACAAATTGCCTAACGAGACATGCACACAAAGAACGATCAAACCAGCATTATATTTAACTAAGTGAATAGATACAGAATAACAGTATTGCATGGCAAGGTGGCTCAACAATTTATTATTGCAGCAAAAGTCAAGGGTGCTCTTATTTATAGAAGTTCGAAGGAGTAGGGAACCCTAAAATCTCCTCGAGTTTACACTAAGTCTTGCAAGCATGCAAGAGTTTATTCTCTAAGTATAATTGTATGCAACCTAGCAGTTAACTGGAAAAACAACATTAGTTAACTGAACTATACAAAATAAATGGACATTTGCAACATGCAAGTCCTTATTGAAATGAAAGTCAACAAATAACTAACATCAATTAATTAGATCCTAACTGAAAGTCCAACCTCCATGAAAGATATCCTTAAGATAGACATGCAATGATATGTGGAACGAGTTTAACTTGGAAAGAAGCATCAAGTTAACTGCTGTGTCTAATATCTATCCTGAAAACTGTAGGATCCAATTGCCTATCTACTTCAAGCCATCATGGGCTATCATCTCCTCCATGAATTCACTAACTGTCTCATCTTTTGGCACTTTGACGCTGTCCACAATGATAAACTGCCTACTCAACGCCTTCTCTCCATCCTTGATCATCTTCTGACGCTCTTTGATCTCTTCAGCTAATTGGTCGAACTTTGTTTGACATCACTGAGAAGTGATTCAACCTGGATGCCATAGGATCACCGTCAAGACCATCACGAACCAGATTCTAGAATTCAATTCACACAATCTCTAGCTCAACATAGGTGCCATCCTCATGAAGATATCGGCACGAAATCTGAGTGACAAATCCGCTCACAAGTTGGATGGCAGCAGCAACTTCTTCTTTGATCGTAGCCAACTTTGTAGAGATTCCCTCATATGTTTCCGCTTTGAAGAGGTATTGTTCTCTCCAAGCCAAAATCTTTCTTTTATCTTCATTTGCTACAACGGCTTCATATGCAACTACCAACTTGAACTTCATCCAGACTCTTGCCCTTTGGTGGTGTATCAACTTCAACGACGATCTCTGCTTCAAGAGTCTTCTCAATATGCACCTGCTTTTTGATCTTCTTATTTAACTTATCCTGATAGGGACTGCCAAACTCCAAGAGATCAAGCTGATATGAAGGCTTTTTCCTCCTTCCCAAAGTCCTCTCAAGCCAACACGAGTGATCAATGTTAACTTCTTGAGGAAAAACTGTTGTTGTTGTGTCAACCACGGGTGGATCAATTGGTATTTAGGTTTCATGAACTGACAATTTTGGCTCCAAATCAATATCAATGGGAGATGATTGTGGAGAAGATGGCAGACCAAGAGATGAAGAACTGGCTTTAGCTTGCACCACTGGGTCTACTGGAACTTCCGACGCCTTCTTCAGTTGATTTGTGCTCCTTCCCTTTGTTTTTCCACTAACCCTGACACCTTCAAGAGGTTTCATGCTAACCTTAACTCAAGGTCTCGACGTTGATGTAGAAGGTAGTGAAGAAAACACCTCTGGCGGCTCTGTAACTGAAATTGCCTTTCGCCTCCTCTTATTGTCCAAGAAGTACATGCTCATTTTGATAACTCCTCTCAACAGGTCTTCAATTGAAGTACTCTCTTTGGCATACCAATCCGGGTGTTGAAGTGGTTGGTGAGCAACTTGATCCTTGACAAATGTGCTAAGTAACACCTCTTCATTATCATCTGACAAATCCTCAACATCTTCTGATAGAAAATCAGCAAGTTGAGGAAGAGTAAGTCTATAGTAATGACGTTGGCACACTTCAAATTCATCTCCGTATTTGACCCAAAAGTCCTCAAGTGTTGGCCTGTGTGAATTACTTCGCTCCAACCGAACTGTATAATGATCCAAAGGATCATAGGAGCGCTTCTCGATGAGGTACTTGAGATGGAGTTTTGACAACTCATTGGTCATCTGCTTGCAATCGATAGCTGATCTACACTTGTATATGCTTAGTCCAAATGGAAAGGTGAATGCTTGCTTGTGCCAATTGTGAAGAAAAGTATGAACCTCGTGAGCCTGTCTCAGGAACTCCATGAATAGGACCTTATCTAAAGGATATCTCGGTAGCATCAGAGGTTCTCTGGTGTAACCATACACTCAAATATATGTGAAAGTGGGAAACTGGATAAACCAATCTGCCCAACTCTCCATTGCTGAATTTGCCTTCGCCAAAATTCTAATGTGCATCTCATTATCTAGGTCTCTGATTGTCTTCATTAGGAAGTGATCATTCACCTGTTTGAAATTATGTTTAGCCTTTGAGAACTCCAATTGCGGGAATTATTCGTGCACATGTTGAACACCAAGAGTTCCATTGGTCTTCAAAGTTCTAAAATTGCCTTGGAATGCAATTAAGTAGACCAAATAAGAAACCATGTGAAACTAGTGGATTTTAAGGAATCCCATGATTTATTGGTGAAGACACTCACTGACCAACATAGCCCAGTCAAAGTGTTCCTTGATATTGATAATCTAATTGATGACATAGAACATCCACGGTTGGAAAACATGAGCTTCCTCTTGACTTGTAACCCGGTTGAGCAAAGTAATCAGGATAGCAATCTCGTCCTTGAACTCTTTATGCCCAACCTTCTTTGGCATGTTGGTTTTTTGTTCTTTTAACCACCTCTGAGCAACCTTTCTCTAAGATCTTTCCTTGTCTTCTTGCCATATCTTGTCACATTCCTCTATGGACATGAGGAAATTATCCATACGAGGTGGGATGGCAAAGCACTTCTCGATGTCTCTCGGCCTCGGGCTGCAAATAGCTCTCCCATCTGCTGATCGGATTTGTCTTGTAGATGAGTCATAAATCGTAATACTTTATGCAAGTGATGACGAACTCAAGATCAACAACTATGATAGGAATAGATGCCACTGCCAGCAGTCCAGAATGCTCAAGATTCTTGACTGTCAAGCTGTTAGTTCCTTCCAACTTGCTCAATTTGACGACTAGAAAAGCGTGACCCAAGTCTATATGAGAACTTTTCAAAAAGTCGTGAACTAAGACCGATTTGGCCTTGTATTCTATTGGGTTGAATTGCATTTTGAAAATTTGGACTTTTGACTATAAAGTCGGATATGTTTGGGCAAACTTCATAAAAAGCTAAAAATGGCTTTGGATGAGGCTAAAAATAGCCAGTCGAGGGAAAAATTTTAGGAAATTTTTTGAAACGTGGGTTTTGTAGAGAATTAAATTCTAAGCCAACCTAGTTTGTTAGAAACTCGAAAAATGAGTTTTTACTAAGGCATGCAAAGACTTTTCAATTGAGAAGTTGAGTAGTCATAGGGGGTTACTGAGAAACATGGGTTTTGTAGGCTCCAATGAGCTGAAAGGACCCAGAATCTTCGTTTTTCAAAAAATTGAGTTATAGGCCCACATACAAAAGAATCTTCGGAAAAAAGCACAATGCTTCATAAATGGAAACAGCGAGGCAATTTTCTCGAAAAATTCTAGAACATGGGTTTTTCTGTTGATGCTATGCTGAATGAACCCAGATGACTAGATTCTGAAAATTATGCCGTTTACTTTGACATGCGAGAGAAAACCTAAGACAAGGATAGAAGAATTTAGAGAGAAAATAGAAGTTATTATTTTGCCTCTGAAAAAGACGCCTATGCCTTGAATTCGATTTGATGAAGTCTACATGCACTCAAACAATGAAGTCTCAAAAATATATACTCTAAACAATTTGGACCTGGCATTGCAAAGAACACTGAAAAATATCGCCCGTAGCGCCTTTAGATCTTTGCTTGCACAAGAAAATATGTGTTTGCTTCCACTTATGATGAGAATAATGGACGCCAATATGCCTTAATAAATAAAATTTATGAGTTAAGGCATCACATATGCATGCAAATACCTAAAATAGGACACCAAAATCTTATTGGACCTCCATTCCAGTTAATTGAATGAAAAATAAGCCCTAAATTGGGCGCCACCTTCATGCACTTCAGTTATCTTCACATGCATGCAAAAATTGTCTTGCTGAAGTCGACTTGGAAGCAAAACTGGAGTTTTAATATTATTTTAAGTTGAGTTCGAAAACTCCACCTCTATGGGGTGGCCCACTCACTTGAGTTTAAAAAGTCAAACTTTGACTTTAGGTGCCTCTACTCCAGACTTAGAAATTTTCTTGAAAATTTCATTTGCGAACGTCACCGGAGGATATGTTCGATCACTTATTCCAATTGACTGATGCATCCAAAAGACTGGTTGACAATTTCATTGAAGAGTAGGATCAAAATTGACAAGAAACTCCTTGAGGCTACAAACCCTAATTCTGACTTTTGAGGCATCAAAATTCAAGGTACCCCTGGCCTCCAAGGGCACTTTTCTACTTCAGGCAATCAATTTTCATGCATTTTCATTATTTTGAAGGTGATTTTGACCTTACTTCATCTCGTGTTCTCCGACAACTAGCGAAAATTCAGAACTAGTTGATAGGCTCACTGCGGAGCTAGGTCAATTTTGAGCATGATCTCTTGGAGAGCACTTTTCCTAAAAACATCTGCTAGGTTAAAAACTTGGGCGCCCCGAGCCTCCAGGGTGCTTTTTCTCTTAGAGTTGACCATTTTTCAAAATGGCTGAACCTCCACTTAATCCTCAGCTACAAGCTACTAATAAGCATAGTTGTCGGGAGATGCGTCTCCCCCCCTCAGAGATGCGTCTCGGAGACGGAGACGCGTCTCGGAGACCGGTACCGTCTCCGGAGACTTCTCCAGGAGGCTAGAGACTTCTGCTAAAGTTTCCCGAGTACCCTGTCGTCTCCTGCTGCAAAAAATGACGTCTCCCACTAAAATACCTAAAAAAACTTTAAAGTTTAAACATCTGAAACTTTAAAAATTAAAGCATAATGTATTTGACATGTCTAAGAGTGATTAAATTATTGTTTTGAAAGTTCAATGTCATCATATTTTCAGATTTTCTATAAATTACAAAATTTATTTTCAAATTTCTATAAATTATTAATTTTTTATTTTTTATTTATATTAAAAAAATTGGCATCTTCAAGTACCCCCGTCTCCTATTTTCAAAAAAAAGGCGTACCGGTACCGGTACCAGTCTCCCGTACCAGTACCAGTACCAGTCTCGTGGCAACTATGCTAATAAGTCTTCTGACTTGGTTGAGGTATTTGACGGAAAGCTAGAAGCATCATGAACAAGATGAGTATTTGAGATAACCCAAAAGACTGCATTTAAGGCTCCAAAACCTTGGGCACCCCTAGCCTCCAGGGGCGCTTTTGCTCTTTTCTGACATTTTTGACCATGATAAAACCTTATGTTTGACTCTTGATTCCAGCAATTCAGCAACTCAACTTAACCCGCTGACGGATTTGTTCCAAAGTCAGATCAAGTCTAAGACAAACATCTTGGGTATCATTTTGTCAAAATCCTTCATCTGGTACCTCTAAAAGTTGGGCGCCCTTGGCTAGCAGGTGCACTTTAGGCTCCAATGTTAGTCAAATTTCTAACTTCAAACCTCAACACCTCTCAGCAAGGTCACAGTTCAACACTTAGAAATTTCTACTTGCAGCAACACAACCTCCAACACTTAGAAATAATTACTTGCAGCAACTCACTTCCAGCACTTAGAAAAAAACTACTTGCAGCAACACTCCCAGCACTAATTTTCTCCTCTCAAATTCACACTTCTTCAGTTGCAGACTCAAGTTTGCATTCAACAACCGATGAAGAAAATAAAAAGAATCAAATTCTTATAGCCAAGTCGAATTCTGGAAGAGGCTAATCTTAGCAAACATTCGAATTCCGTTTTCCCTCCTCTGCCAGTCACAACACTTGTCACTTGATGTATCAGAATATTTGACTTCTAGAACTTTGAAAATTTCATCACTCTTGCACAGGCGTGCTTCATCATGTTTGCATTTTGAGATTTAAAATATTAAATCAAGTATTCCTCAGAAAATTATCTCAATTGGCAAAAGCATTTGATTTCATGTTTGCTCTAGCAAAATTATTCCAGACATCCGAGTTCAATTCACAAGCTAAGGCATTTTTGTAAAAACATTCCTCTTATTTGCCTTAGAAAAAAAAAATTGCCCAGGAAATTTCATTAAACAGGTGCCAGGCTAAAATCTCCGCCTTAAAATCCCAAGCAAGGTGTGGAAAAATTAGAAATCATCTACCAGTGGGAAATATTCGAGACTAAGAAAAAAAATTCCCCTCAGAAATCATATTTTTCATGTGTATCTAGACGAAGGGGTAAGTTTAATTTTTATTATTTTTGAAAATAATAAAATTGCTAAGGTTTATTTCATTTTTATTCTGGATGTATTCCACACCTACAACCTTTATTTTTCATGCCTTGGCGTTTTTGTTGATTTCCTGAAGAAATTCCCTTCATGCTTCCATTTCAAACCTTAGGCATTTCCACGCCTTAGCAATCTTGTCTCATTTCCCCCCCACAAACAAGGGTGCACATTCATGTGTCAACTTCCACCTAAGGGCGCATTTAGGGGGTGGAGAAGGAAATCTGCCAACACTTAGAAACTTTCAATATTCTTCACTCCTGCTTTGAGGGCGCATTTCACCCTATTGGGAGGAACTTGTTTGTGCCTTAGAAATTTCTTACAACCTTGCCCACACCTTGGGACACATATCACTTAGGGAGGAGGAACTTTCTTCAAGCTTTGGCGCATTTTACTAGGCCTCATGCCAAGGGCGCATATAGTGGTGTGAGGAGGAAATCTCCCACACTTAGAAACTTTTTCAAACCATGCCTTCCTTGTAGCCTTGGGCGCATTTGCTATGTGGTGGAGGAATTTGCTTGAGCCTTGGGCACATTTGAGGGTGTGTGAGGGAATTCGCACGCCTTAGAAACTTTTTGCCATGTCTTCTTTCCTTGTGGGCGCATTTGGGGTAAGGAGAAGGAACTTTCTTGTGCCTTGGGCGCATATGGGGCAGTGTGAAGGAAATTTTTTTACTAAGCGTTTTTTATCAATATCCTCTCATACCTTGGGTGCTTTTGGGGTAGGGAGAGGGAATTTCTCAACACTTAGAAACTTTCAAAGCCTCCTCCATGCCAAGGGCAAATTTCTCCTCTTCTCCTGTTCTGAACCTGGAGTTGGCATGATATGCCTTTAGTGGCCTTGCTACCCTGTTTATACCTATTGCCAAGCTCATTTGCTATTTTTAGCAAACCCTAAAATTGCTTGACTTTTGCAGCTCTGTTTGACCTAAAATTTGCTCCACATGATCTTGATGATTTAAGTGTCTTGTTCACACCTACCTCTAGCACAGACCTACTATTTATAGCCATGAAGTGACTTACTAAAAATAGTAAGTATTCTGATTTCGTTCAAATTTTGTCAGTAGGTTGCCCGAAAGATGCAGATCCTGATGGGGTACTTTTCTTTGACAACTTCTATATTTCACCCCCTATTTTTAGGCATAAAAGTGGAAACCCTAATTTGACCTGCACGCGCCTCAAACGACCATTGTTTGACTGGATTCATGTTGCATGTTGCTTTGCCTGTGAAACTAGAGCACTAGGGAGCTGCTGGAGTGAACCTGCTAAAAATAGTAAATGCTTGAGAAGTGACCAACCAACTGTCGAATGAGTCTGCATGTTATAATGCCAGAGGGATCTCAAAAAACCCAGAAAAACCCAAAAAACTTGTCTACATGCGAGCACTAGCTAAAAATAGTAAGTCCTTGAAAATGATCAATTTTGTTTGCATGTCACTCTATTGCGAAGCTCTCGAAAAACCCATAAGGAATATCCTGTCATGAGCTTTCTGATCATAGTGCCAAGCTCAGATTTCACTTTGATAATTCATTTTGACCTCAAACAAGCTTGAAGAATAAAAACCCCTAATTTTACAGACTTAGCCAAAATTTCCAACTTAGGTCAAATATGGAGACATCCCTGAAAGGACAGAAAGACCAGAGAGACGCAAAACCAAAGCCAAAAGACCAAAATGGAGCAAAAATTAGGGGGGTCCCCATCTTGAATGGGGTGATGTGTGAAAAGGTCACAACATCTGGTGATTCCACGGGAAAGTGTTGAAAAACACTTTAAAGATTAAACCTTAGCTAACTCTCCTCTTAACCATCATACAGAAAGGATACTTACTCAAAAGGGGAGAAGAATTCAATATTGGATCAAAACACCTTCATTTGAGATCTTCTAAGTATATGCATTCATTTCATATCTAAACCATCTTGGCTCCCGAGATTGACTACGGCAAGCTATATAAGTATCTTAACTTCAAAAGCATCCTAGACATTGTTGTGTTGCCAGTTAGGCATCCATAGCCCCCACGAGGTTGTCGCTACAATTCTCACGAATATTGCTCCACTGTCGGTCAGGCGTCCATAGCCCCGGTGGAGTTATCCGTATATTCCCAAAACCAATATTCATTTTATGATATTTATTTTATTGCTCTTTTTGCTATTTCCATTTAGCATATTTTCCTTTTCTTCCTTGATTTTCTGTCAATTCCATAATTGGTTGGCAAGCAGTGAAGCTACCAATGGGTTTGAAAATTGCAGTGGCGCTGAAGCAGGATATAAAATTTTCACTAGTCATAGCCTCTCCCATGAAATCAAAATGACTCAGAGTAGTTTGTTAAACAGATAGGACATTATGACCTCGGACTCATGTGTTAAGACACTAACTGATTAGCCTCCCAAGTCGAGCTTATACGAAACCGGATGATGAAAAGAGGAAAACAACCTTGGCATTCTAAATTTGCACAAATCCATAAAACCCAATGGCAGTAGACCAAACTGTGTAAGGAAAACATCATCACCCCCGCAACGGGAGAACCCAAAATCCTTGTCCATTCCGAACCCAAACCAAAACCACCTGAGCGGACAACTCAAAGGAAGAAACACCAAAACCAAAAACCCAAAGGGTAACAAACCAAAACCAAAACCAAAGAGGAAAGCGGGGAAAGCAACCTAATCTAACTATGTACAAAGTAGGACCCAGGAGGGGACCTATGCTTGGAAATAATGCTTCAGGAACCGCCCATTGACTGGCAATGGGATATTCTCCCCTGTTAGCATTTTCAATCTGAATGCATTATCTCCTAGGATCTCAAAGATCTGATACGGGCCCAACCACAATTTGTCGAACTTGTCGTGATCACCTTTTCTCTCATGAGCCTTGTCCCAACATAAAACTAAATCTGAAATCCTGAAGGCCTTGACCTTGGCCTACTTGTCAAACCATCTCTTCACAACTCCTTGATGTTTAGCCAGATTTTCCAATGCTTCGTCTCTTTTCTCCTTCAAATGCAGCAACTGGGATAACCTGGTTTGAATTCGATCCTCTCCTTCTAGATACTCCTGAGTAAACTGAAGAGTAGGGATCCTCAACTGAACTGGGAAGACGGGGTCTTGCCCATACACCAAATGATAAGGTGACGTTCCCAAAGAATTCTTCGTTCTGGTCCTGTCAGCCCACAAGGCGAATCTCAGCTGTGTATGCCAATGCTTGGTGGTTCTATCTTTTGTTGTGAGCAGCTAGCGAGGCTTTTTCGTCTTTCCAATTCAAGTGGATTAGAGTAAAGTAGATTTTATTTCATGCAAGTAGTTGTTAGCTATGGAATGCGTTGTTTAGTTTGAGCAAGTTTCATTCATCCATACCACTAGCGGGCTCGCTGACGGTGAGTACGCCCTGTGTGGTCAACTGAATTATTTCGCACTTAACTTCGATTATGATTCATATGTCCATATGCATCGTTGTGATGGTATGTGCATGTCGTATCATAGTTTGAATATCCTTCCCATCCTTTGAAGATTGCATCGGTTTTGTAGAAGTTGTCCGACAGGAGGCAAAGCAAAATCTGGTTTGAAGCTTGCTGAAATTGATCCTCGTGTCCTGCCTTTAGGAGTAGAAAGTAGAGTCTCTATCCTTATCCCTTTAATTTCAGTATTTTCCCGATTAGTCTAGGAACCTGAACATCATCGCCAAATCATTCGTATCTTGTAACTGCTTCAAGTTGAACAATTGTGTAAGTCCCCTTGAAATACCCAGCAAAATCACATCAAGCCAACTGAGACTATCCCCTTGCATAAGGAACCTTGGAGTTGAACGTATGATCTTTCACGCAATCTTAGCATGCGGAATACTTTGATCAAGAGAGGATAGAGTTACCGTTGGAAACTTTATTCTATGTTGGTGCGGTCATAAAACACCCGTCAACAGGTAGTTGCTAAAAAATAAGATGCACAGTGAAGGACTTTATTGAGTGACAAGGTTCGAGTTTTAATGGTGTTGAACAAGGAATTGATTTGCGAAGTCTTCAATTTGAATATTGTAGCTAATATATCAATACACTTAAATGCATTGAGCAGAGAATATACCAAGGATAGGTATAATTAGAAGATTAGATGGTTGCCCTACCATAGGAAGAGGGCCCCAAAGGATAAGCTCACCCAATCTACAAGGGATGAAATTGAACCCTTCAATTTTGATATTTTTGAAGAATATTTTATTAGAACTTATTATGCCCTGTGTCAAGTCTTGGCTATTGATTTCAAGTCATAGATACCAGTGCACATGATGATGATGGCAACAAAAATCCAACATAGAGAGATAAATAGGGACTTTGACTTTGCTTCATACATTGCAAAAGGGATGCATAAGGAGTTAGTTTCTATAAATAATGGTGATAGGATTATATCTTTCAAGTGGTATTCCTTGTTGTACCACATCCTTTTGCATTGTGGAAAGGGTATATGGAGCAATTCTTTGCAACTACAATTGTAGACTAAAGAGGGAGTTCCTATACTAATTCAAGGGAGAACACATATATGGAATATGCATTGCAAGTCCTCTAGTTAAGTTGTGTTTGAAGAACATTTTGTGCAATTAGTGTTCGAAAATCTGGGTTATCAAAGTAGCAACAGATTATCTGAGAATGTAATGAAATTCTTAAGACCCAAGGACAAATGGCCTAAGAAAGGAGTGAATCATAATTGGAGTGATTAATTCCTCCATTCCAATACTACAACTATAAGAGTTTATGGAGCATCTGTTGAGCCCCATATTTTTCCTAGATATGTTCCTAACATAATTGCCTTTATGGAGATTTTTTGGCAATTGAATGATTCAAATAAAGTGCATTTAAGGACACATAAGAAAGGATCATTCTTCCCCTCATCTATTACATTTTATGACTTCTTGGTCATTGCTAAAGAAGGATTAGAGCTACTAGCTTTTAAGTTGCAAGCATATAGAATGAGAGTTTACAAAAAGAGAAATTGTGACCCTAAGCATTTTATAGATCAAATTAGAGGGGTAGGGAAACCCCAATTTTATCATCAATTTGTTAAAATTGAAGATTTGACTAGGAACTGCACTTCTTATGTAGAGGTTAAGCGGAGGAAGGAGAAATGGTGTAATATCCTCATGTGAGAAGAAAGAAGAAAGCAAGTTGATGCCAAATATAAAGGGGCATATATGGAAATTGTAGATCCTATCGTTAGAATGCAATGTTAGTCAACATAGCTATTGTTGGAATCAAATCCATTCCATCAAGTGTAATGCAAGCTAGAGATGAAGTCCAACAAAAAGAACAAGAAGTTGAACAACCTATTCAACAACATGAGGCAATGGAGATTGAAGTTGCAAAGAATCTCATTCTTCTGACATTACTCAAAGCTTTTCAAGCAAAGCTAACCTGCCCCACCCACTTTTCTCTCCTTGTGTCACTTGGGAGAGATGGATGTTAGTGCACTAACCAAGTGTCCCAGAGGGGATATCGTTCCAAAGCTGCATAGACGTTAAAAATTGAATTGAATTTATGAATTGGAATGAGTGAGGAATAAAAATTGGTTGATTTTTTCGACTATGGAAAAATAAGGTAGATTTTGTTAGTTCCATTCGTTGGAGTAGTGGGTTCAATAGCTCCAGTACCACCCACCCCTTTCTATGAATAACTTAGTGCAACCCGGTTCTTGATCACTCGGTTCCAACGCCTAGGTTCTTCATACTCACCCCAAATTAGTCTATTTGTTAGATCCATCCATCCTTTATTGCTCGGTTAGCTCATGCGGAATCCCAAATGAAAAAGGTTGAAATCTATGTTTCCAATTTCTCTATTTGTGGTCCATTCACTTTTGTATTTGGACCTAGTCAAAATGATGATGAAATAATCAAGTTCCACCCCTACGTGGGCTTACTTGCCCATAGCCAAGTTTTTGTGGTGTAAGACAAAACTATCCCTTTTCAAGGTGGAGGTTTGAAGTTGCTCACTACACTCACCCATTTTCATTGTCGAGGGTTAATAGGTCGATGGAATTGCTTGCTCTCTCCTTCTAGAGGCATTGGACTGGGCAAAAGTGACTAGATGCAGATGACTGACTTACATAAAGGTCGAGTGAGCTTTCTATAGAAAATTGGGCCATTTATTGGTTGGTTGTGATTCCTTTCCTTCCCAATGCCCACACTCATCCAGTAGCCTAAGACTAGGTGGCTAGCTATGCTACAAATGGATTTCCTCAAAGAAGGAAGACAATCATAGATTCATAGATTTTGAGGTAGCAACATTCTTCTGGACCAGGGAGCGATCTCGACAGGGAAGTCCACAGGTTCTCCGAGGAAACTTTGCGACGAAGATAGTTTGTGAATATGGATGGCCCTTTTTCGATGTTGGTGAATGATTGGTCTGAATCAACCTCTTGACTGACCAAAGGGCCCTTATCCGATGTTCGTAAATGATCGGTTTGAATCAACCTCTTGACTAACCAAAGTTCTAATAGCTAGCAGTGTGAATCCTTGTGTCAATGTAGCATGGTCCACTGCACCACAACGATTGATTCGATTCTAGTTCATTTTCCAATACGAAAGGCTAGACAACTAGCTCACTCTCAAGGGATTGTTTGTTCTCTTTGTTGGTGAGTGAGGCCCTTGCCAAGGTCAGAGTATTATTACTAAGAACTAAACTTGGTCTTATTGATCGGAAATGTTTGGGGGGACTAAACTCGACGTCAAGGGAAGAGTGGGAAAGGTATCATTCATCATTAAGGTTGGGATGCCTACCATATGGGTCCATATATATATATATATATATATATATATATATATATATATATATTCATCCTATCCTAACTGTGCTATAATATAATAATTCTCCTCCACTCAACAAATAATCTTTATTTGTTTTATGGGGTGGAATCTAAATCTATGAAAGTTACTCCTTGCCTCTATTCGGTGATGGGGAAGGCAGGTACACATACTCTCTATTCCGCAGGTGATACAAATGCTTTATAGACCCATAAAATATCTCCTGGTGGCCATGGGGCAAACAACTAATGAGTTTGTAGGTTAAGTTCCTTCTCTAGTCTGCAAGTTCTACTCGTTCAATCACTTGCTTCCTCCCAGGCTCACTTACTCTCACAACATGGCATACTTACCCCCAATATGGCATATCAAAAACAAGGGAGTAGGCCCACATATTAGGTATCACCAATCTCTAGGCATAACATCGATAAGGGTATTCGTTTATGTTCAAACGTGTAGCCATCCCTGTACTTGACTTAGGCTTCCTATATCTTAAAAACAAGTTGGTGATGCAAATAGGCTTTACTATATTAATTGCCCCCACCCTGATTTGTTTCTTTGTTCGATGGGGCCCCCATTACTTCCTCCTCCTAAGATGAGTGGGTGGATATAGTTCTGAGGGCATTGATTAAGGTAGGGAAGTTGTAATATGAGGTGGGTAGATATATTCATTTATTTATTTGATAGGGTGGGATCATGTGATGGGGAGGCCTACCCTGCACGTTGGAAGGAGAAGATTATCTCACATACTTGAGTGAGCATTGAGGGGATGGAGCCCTACTCTATAATGTGGGGTTGGGAAGCAAGCATAGGACAAGCTACTGATTACATGGGGACGAATTGGGGTTGGGGGTGGAATCATTGTCCTACTCGACTCATCCTTGCTCCTCTATCATTGGAATATTATGCAAGTAAAGTGCCCTACCTATATCCCAACAAACCTGGGGTGGGTGGGGGCTTTAGGGACTCTTGTTCAATCAGAATCATACTCATCACTAGCTCACTAGAGGCACTTCCCTAATTCTTCTTGGTCCTACCCATACCCCTATCTAGTAGGAGGGGGGAGCCCAATCCTCCAACTAGATGAGCTATAGATCTCCTTGTTTGTTAACTAGCTCATGTAGAGAAAAGACTGCTTGGATTCACCAACGAGCGCTTCTTCTCTATTTAGCAAGATCATGCTCCTCACCCCCTACCTATATAGCTGGGGTAGGGCAGGTGAACTAGTGTTCGTGGGTGAATCAATGGGGGATCTCTTGGGTGAACTCTCTTTAGTGTCTAGTTTGTAGGTTTAGTCTCATTTCTACCTAATCTATAGCGATTAGGATATCGGCATGAGTGGGCCATGGGATCCTCCGATGGGATCTACCCGAATGTGTAGTACTCCCTGTGCCATATGGTGGAATCTTTGATCAAGGTAGAATGTCTAACAACTTCTACCTCCCACCCACCCCTCGACCTCCACAAGAAGCACCTAGGCAACAAGCTGGTTTTAGCCCTCAGTGGATTATTCTATTGATTATTTAGCAACAGAGAAGGTGGGAGAAAATGTAATGGATATTGAAGAAGTAAATCAATTTCTCGCTTCCCCATAGAGGGTACGAATTGAAGGAGCTCCTCAAGAAGGAATGTTGATTGACCTCAGTGTAGGAGGTGATGTTGTCAATGGCATAAGAGCTCTTGCTTGTACAAATTTTCTATTAGACAATGAGTTTGTGAAGTCTAAGGAATTCAAGGACTTCTTCATTAAGAATAAGATGGAAATTATCTTCCAAAAGTTGAATAAAGAAAGGGGAAAAGAAATATAAGAAGAAATGTAGTGAATAACCAAGAAAGTCTTGCAAGAGGTTGACTTTCATGTCAACAATATTACCCCTGAGGAAGGAAGGAGAATAGTCAAGGAGAGTGGATGCTTATTACTACCAGGATGGGACATAGCCTTAGCAATGGCACTGGATACAATCAGAAGGTGAGACACAAATGAGGAAGTGCTGAAATCTGAGGAATAGGTCAAAGATCTATATGTTTGGTCTAGATTTAGCACAAAGTTTGAGACACTAACAATATGGGCAGTTGCTCCTAAAATTTAAAGCCTCATGTTGCTAGAGATATTAATGAATTAATAGGCAACTTAATTGTTAGGAGACTTCCTGACACAACCGCCCCTCAAGCTGTATCCTTAGTAGTAAGCATTGCTTTGTTTAGTGAAGCTATAGCTAAAAAACTACAAGAACATTATGAGAAATTGTAGGAGGGTCACATAATGATAAAATTGATGCAAGAATACAATAGAGTACGATCATTACTTCCTCGTCCACAGAGCATCATATCTGAGCCAACCACTCCACAATCTAGTTCTCTGGATACATCTTTCCAAGATATGGAGACATTTATGATGAGGACCAAAGAGTTGAAAGAGAAATTAAAGCAAAGCAGGGAAGCTGAGAAGAAGATGGTAAGAAGAAAATGGTTAATTTGATTGATGATCTCTTAGGCCATAGATTGTCATGTGTTTTGTATAAATTGGTTGACACATGGGCTAATTACAACAATTTAAGAAAGATATACATTAGCCATGTGCAAATTGAGATTATTATGAAGGATATCCTAAGTACATGGATTCCAAGGGTGCCAATAGTGGGAGGAATATATATTCTTGCCAAGTTTGATCCAAGTGCCCTTGCAGAGCTAACAAGCACTTATGAGATACTAGGGCTGCTAAGCGACATATCTGCTTTTCAAAGAAAATTAGACATTCAACTAAAAGAAAGGTTGAATTCTTTTGAGGCATTAGTAGAAGCTTTAACACATAAAATTTTGGATGAGCATCGAGAAGTCGAGGCATTTGATATATGGAAATTAGAATGTAATAATATTTTGCCTACTTTATTTGCTTCAATTTTTGCAGGAGATGAAGTTGATTCACTTCTGTGCAATACTACTATGGATAAATTGATGAAGTTGGAAACAAGTCTAGATAGCTTCATCAAACGGACTAAGGCAACTTTGGATGCAAGACATGTGGCATACACAAATAAAGTGTAATTGATAATCTTTAAAAATTAAAATAAATCATATAAGAAGTTTCAAAAGGACAAAACACTATGTATAGCCACCGTAGATTTTTCTCAATAAAATTACTTGATAGAATCCACTTTTAAGTATCAATTACATATACCTTAGGTTGCTTTAACTAGGAGCTGGAAAAGCTCGAGTATTGTTTATGGTAAGCGATATGATTAAAAAAAGTAAAATGATTATCCTTTTTAACTTTTGTAATCACCTAAGTCTCGAATGTCATTTTAAGAGATCTCAAATGAGCAATATCGATGAGGCCCTTCTCAAAGCACCATGGGATTTGATTGGCATGGCTCTTGGGATTTACAATGAAAACAATCAAATTTTCACTCGCTTCATGGAAAAAATAAACACAGTAGTGTGAAATGGACCATTTTTATACACGTCTGATATTCATGGATATTAGTGTTGTTTTCAGTCATTTGAACTTGCTTAGATAATTTTTTTCACAAATGCCTTACTCTTTTGTTTGTGGTGATTAGGAGATGCCATCTTGTTGAGTCCAGGGTGTGCTAGTTTTGATGAGTTTGAAAATTTTGAGCATAGAGGAAAAGTATTTCAAGAGCTGGCAACGTCTTGTTTGGGATGTCAACAAGGACATTGAAACAATGGGTAAACAATAATGGCATAAATGCTTTGCTTTGTTTATTACATTTCCTTAATTGCAAATTGCATGTCTTCAATATGAAGGGAAGAGGAAACTTGTGACATCCCAATTTCCTTGATATCAAAGAATTTCGTAGCAATTAATATACAGTAACCTGTTAGAAATTGACAATGTAACTAGAATGCATTTTTTATTTTCCACCAGGGCCTTGTCTTGTTTATTGTATGAAGAAAAAGAGTCAATTACTTGTCTCTACAGAAGAGGCGCATGTCTCCTAAAATTTATTTGTGTTATTTCTAAATCTGCAGCCAATTAATAGATTAAATTTTTATGTTCACTAGCATATACTCATTTGCACTGGTACAATCAATGTTCTGGATATGAAATGATATTGTATAAAAAATTGACATGTAGTTATATAGCGAAGTGGTAAATTTATTGCTAAATATAGAGTTCCATCCTTGCACCATATTCCAAACACATGAAAGTTTCAAATGAAAAAATGTGTTCCTTCATAGGAAAATGCAATTTAAATTGTCATTTATTCTTATAAAATTCTTTTGTAATATGAGTGTTCTCTTGAGGTTTGGTCGGCTCTTAAAGCATTTATTGAAATGATGAATTAAATAATATGATTTTAGTAGTGTTAAATAGATATAAATATATTTGTTCAAATGTTAAATGAATGTATTATTATTTGATTAAAAATTTATTTGTGTATATTAATTTATATAAAATATAATGTTAATTATAAGGGTTATTTATAAATTATCATATGGCAAATTAAAAAATATTTTATTATGCACAATGTGTTTTTGTTAGACAAAAAAATATAAATTTAATCAAATGTTGATCAAATTTCAAGATTTGTCATGAGTGTTATATTTATAGTAGTCAAATTTTTAAAACTATCTAATAAAAATTGGTGAATTTTTTAATCATATACTATTTATGATATATTCAAGGACGAAGGATCTAATGAAGGGTAGTCTTTTCCTTGTAACAAGACAACACAACCCTAACACTACTATGAAATATTCTCTCTCAATTTTTTTTGTTTTTATGAACATTTACAATAGAATCAATCACCCATTAAAGTTAGCATAACCCAAAACGTACATGAAAGTACTCTAACCAAGAATGTGCCCTAAAACCATTTAAGGAGGAGGGGCAGGCATATGGTCAAAGGATCCCTAGGATTTATTGAATCAATGAGTACGAGAATTATACTAAAAGAGAATTACTAAACTCGACACCAAGCATGTGCACTCAAGATCCTTTGATAGGCGAGGTGCTAACATATGGTGGAGTACTACTGCTGAATTGAAAGAGACAAGGCAGATAACTAGCCAAAGAGCTTTCCATGCTACCACCAAACAGTGGGGGGAAAATGATTAAAAAATTAATACTTCTTCTGTTGCGGCAGGCATCCACTGAAGAGTGGGGATTCGCCACTTGAAAGTGGGCATGAAAGAGATTACAAATCAGATTATCCACACTGACGATATACCATCCAGGGGTGCTTAATGTGAAATTATTAAAATAATGCAGCAATAATTAAATTGAAATAGTACTACTGTTAACAACTTTTACAAATAAAGAGAGCTGAAAATTACAAAGATTTCACAATCAATTTGAGCACCAAAAATATAGAGTGTTTACAATTCATATCATAACGAGAATTGATGAAGAAAGATAGAAGAAGCAAACTAAAATAAGTTTGAAATAAAACTGCAAATTCTGGAAATGAATTACCAGCAACTGTGGCTCACCGAATTGTTCATAACTCCCACAAATCTCCACTAAATTGCGTGAAATCAAATGCAGCAGCTGCTAAGAGTAAAGGCGCCCATGTTCCAACTCACAAACTGCACTAAAAATTGTATTTATTTTGCACGCATCCCAAGGTCAATTCTGGAAAAGTACGGCCTTCAAGAGGGTCGAATTTTTAAAAAAAAATCAGACTCATTATTAAATTCTATAATTCCTTGGAGAGGGTCGCCTAAGGCATAGAATCATATTGAGGAAATACCCATAATAGAAATAAATTCAACAAGAGAGTTGTGAGCAAAAACACCAATCAACCATAACAATATCAGCAACTCCAAAAATGAAACTATCACCTAAAACTTCAATTGTGAGGCTCAATCTGCTAGTCTGAATGAGAAGCAGTAATAAGAAACAACTAGGTGTTATCTTTCAAACACAAAATTGGATTGAACTTGGAGGTCAGCATTCCTCGAAGTAAGAAACAAGTTGTCATTTTGACAACATAACAATAGCATAAACATTGGATACCAAAAGTTGGAGCAAAACTTCTCTTTTATAGAAAAAGAGGTGACTTTTCACATTCTCAAAACTCCTCCAAGAAAGAGACACCAAAAGTTCTCTTTTTGAAATATTCAATAATTCACAAATATTAAATCCCTTATAAAATGGCGTCCACTTCAAGGCATAAATAAACTTCATTAAATGTTTAATATTTCCTTCATGAAGGTGTCCCCCTTCATGGCCACCTTTTAAACACAACTTAAAGTTAATGAGCTAGGCCAAGGGGTCAACTTGAAATTAAAACATTAATGCCTTGAAATATATTATTTCACCAAATAAGGCTTTTAAGCTAGAACTGAAAACACCTTATTGCTCCGATTGAAGAGAAGACTAACTGAAGTGCTGACAACTGAGATACTGTAAAGAATAGAATTTACTATAAATAGTAAATTTTGAGAAATGCCACAAAACCCTCCAAACAAGGAAACCCTTATTTGCACATCAGAGTAGCCTATGGATTTTCGGAAATAGGCTAAATCCAAATGAAGAGCATAGGGCGAAAATGGGGACATTACATACTAGCCTCAACATGTGAGATAAACACACACCCTAATCATATGTTAAAACACACTCCCATAGTTGAAACAAAATCTAACTCAAACCTACCAAAAACACCTATAATATATCTCAACATTGAACCCCAACAAATTGATTTTTAGAGCTATTTTTTTTATGTGTATTCAAGTATGCATATTGTTGCTTATATCAAACCAAACACTCGTCAAAAGACAACAATCAACTAACTTAAAATCAAGAACCTATAGATATTTGAACCAAAATAGTGACACCAACATGGAGGAACTAGTTAATTTTATTACTCTTCTCATATAATGGTTTACATCATATTTTATGGTTGTTCTTACCTCATATTTCAACATATTATTTGTTGATCTTACACTCTTAAGATATCCCAACACTAATCCCAATCCTATAATATGAAATGCAATATTTTATACAATCCTATAGATACTTTGATGGAGTTTCCCCTTACAAAACGCATTTTTCAACCTTGCACATTTTCACACAACTCTTGAATCTTCAAATGTAGCAACATCCTTGCAAAAATAACTTCAAATATGATTCATTTTCTCTCTCCTCTTTCAAGTACTCCTTAGAGATCTCATATAAGCTCTTGATGACTTACAAGGAAAGAAGAAACTCTTTCTCATTCTTGCACCTCCTCTCTCCTTAGAAGCCAACATTTCTTCATTTTCTAAGCAATATAAATGAGATCCTCCTCTAATTGGGACTCAAATTTGAACTCGTGTTCATGGAGAAACTCTAAAAACTCTCAACTGAATTAGGTCTCGTAGTTTGCCTCCACAAATGCGAAGATTTGAAGCCAAGTCAAAGTTGTAATTCATAATTGACTAAAAATAGCCTAGTGAGGTGGCCTCTTCAACATGTATAGTGTAATGTTATTTATACAAACATGCACTCACATACAAATGGAATGTACCATTTCATAAGATGAGCTAGAAAAGTCAAAGATGCCAAGCACCTCCTCGATGACGTGTCATAGATGCTTTTACACATCATAGAGGCTATCATATGTAACCCCACTTATTGAAAATGTGTAATAACTTTTTAAGAGATCAAATTGCAAATGCTAAGGGAGTATCTTTAAAATTCTTGTCAAGTGGGACATTCCAAATTACATAATAAATAATATTCAAATGCTTAAAAATAAAATTATAATATTATGACCCTTCAAGTTCCATGGGCTATCATGAACAAGTGAATGGAATCATTCCAAATATTCCCACCAAAGGTGAACATCCAAATGAGAGGAAAACTAGTTGAATAATTTGAATTGTGAGATTACTTGCACTTAGAAACACAAAAAGGTTAAACCGTAAAAATCTAAAATTGCAATATATTTCTGGTTAATGCTAATGGCATGAACACTAAGATACTCCTACATCAATTTATAGTTACCTTCTTAGATTTAAATATGTATTGAGAAAATTTTAATGAATGTGATGCAAACAAATATAATTAAGTGATGTGTTTTGCTAATGTATTCATGTATCTCTTTTACAAACAAACCAACTAGTCATCATGAAATTATATAAGTATTTGGTAATATTAATTAATTGAATAACTTATCAAACTCATTATTGTTAATGACATTGAATTTGTGTATGCACTTTTTACGATTTAATTGCATATTTTTCTTCAACTATATTAATCTATATTTTATTTTTAGTTGCTCACAAGAATCCATCTCATGGCAATGGTTAAAGTGACACCTCTTACAACAAGGTGATACTAATAGGGGAAAAGCACAAGTATTTCTTGAGAGGCAATCCATCCTAGTGCTACTCTAACTCAAACACGCGTAACTACAAAATTTACCCCACAATCAAGAATGCTTACTTTGCTACCACATTTGTAAGCATTGTCTTATAAACCAATCATAATGGAGCACCCTAACTCTATCTTTTAGGGGTGGCATTTTTGCAATGCATCAAAAGTATGTAATTGATATAAAAAATGTCGTAATCTTTTAACACTATTCAAGAGGTCTTGAGTAAATATGTATTAACCCATATTTCATAAGTAGTGGCTCACAAAAACTCGTCTTTTATGATTATGAATAGTCCACTTGGTACTCATTTGATCCACATGTTGCTTAAATGGGTGAAGCATTAGGATTACTCTTGAGTTCATTAATTCTAATACTACTTTAAATAAAAAATGCTTAAACATGAATTTTCTCCCATGGTGACTCTCTTAGCTTGCTACCCCATCTCGAAAAACCTCTGGCAAGTTTTATGCTTTGTGAACCATTCATTATGAAACTCTCTAGATCCTATATTTTTATACAAGTTTTTTTCTTTGTTCATCAAACTATGTAATTAATTTTAATATTTGATTGTTTAGTGTCAAATCAACTACATTGAACTATATGTGAGTAGTTGTTTACAAGAGATCATCCATCATGGACATATATTATTTATTTGTTATCATTCAAACCAGGTGATGTTCATAGGGGTGAAACATGGAGCTTCAATGGAGGACACCCACCCTCATACAAGTCTAGCACCATAGCACTTAACCATGGAGCTTCCTCCTTAATCAATCTTGGATACCTTACCCATTTGCAAAACCTTGAGCAACTATCATAATATTTTCAAAAGTTGGTGTCTTATATAGTGCATGCATCAAGTTATGCATTACAAGTTCAAGTGATCACAATCACATCATTGTCATCACCTTCCACTAGATTACCCTTCAAAATCACTAGGATTTGCCTATCAAGCCAAGAAATGCAATAACTAATTTATTCAAATTTATGGTTACAAGTCAATATAGAGGTCCCTACTACTAATAAGTCATGAGTAGCGGTATGCTTTGTCCACTTGGCACTCATTACTTCTAGGTAATACCCATAGGGGTTAATCACCACAACTTTAATCGCATGTCTCAATACTAAACCAAGTATGCTTATCCCTTCAATTTCTTCAAAATTAAACCTAGCCAACATACTATCCCATTTTTGAAACTTTCACCAAGTATATTACCTCATGGAAGAACCTATCTCTTTCATTTTTATAGAAATGTTTTCTATGGTACATCAAATTATATGATGATGTTTCAAGATTCTTATGTAGTTTTGATTCAATAAATAACGACCTATATTTTATGAGTAGTAGTTTATAATAGACCATCTCTCACAATCATGGATTGGCCACCTAACACTTGTTGCATCTAGGTGATGCTCCTAGTGGTGAAGCATGATGAGTTCCAAAATAACACATATCCTAGTACTTCTATGGCCCAAGTGTGTTGAATATTAATCTAGTATTGTCAATCTAAATAACATATTATAGAGTTAAAATTGTATGTGAAAAAGAAATAATTGACAATATAATTTAAAAGTCAATATCCATATCAAGTATAACTTGATATGAACATGAGGTGGATGACAAAGTTAGGTAAAGAGTTATATGATTTTATCTTCTCAACAACTTGAATTTTTATACTTTATTTAAACACACAATTCAAGGGTAATTTTAAGAAGATTTATATTTTTTGAAGTATATATATTGTACCAAAGGGTTGTAGCTCAATTGGTGTGAATGATAATATGTTCATTGAATTTTAAATCTACCAAGGTTAAAATCTCCTAGAGGTACAATATAAGTTATAAGGTTGAGATTGTACCTCAAGCGACTTTGGTGGAATGGATACCCCTTATTCCTTAGCCCTCAACTGAAGAGGTGTTAGCTTAGACTTATGTTCTAAGTACCAATGGGTTGCAAAAAATCTAGGTTTGATATAAACCCTCCAACAACAAAAAAGTATAGATATTATGGAAAATTTCAACAAAATTAAATTCTTAATTTAATATTAACTCAAAAATATTATTTTAGTTTCTTAACAAAATTATATCTATTTGTATAGAAAGTAAACAATGACGCATAAAATATATATGGATTAATTAATACAATGATCACTGATAAATATGTGCTCCTAAACTGTAGAGTTGAAATAGAAAAATTGATTAAATGGACTCATAAAGAAAGAAGAAATATTACTAATTTATGCTTGATCCAAAGAGGAGATCAATACAAGTAAAACCATAGGGTATTCACTACCTAATGGGTATCATACCATGTCCATTCATAAAGGCAATTTATACCACTTTCGATCAAGGGGTCAAGGGAGTAAAGTAATCAAGATGTAAGGTTTGATATTAGGGTTATTCCACATGGATGGTGAAGGGTATACTATATTGATATAATAGTTAGGCATTAACATTTTTATCTTACAAGAATGGACATGGAGGAGCACTAATTAGCAATGGGTTTTATATTTCATAAATACAATAATATAATATTTTAAAATTAAATACAAAATAGGTATTTCAAATACATAGTAGAAAAATAGATATAAAATATTTGAATACAAAAGATGTAGAAAATTAAGGGGCATTAAAATGTCACAAAAAAATTTGATAGTTCATATACATGGTAAAAAATCCGTAGCTTGTATTCATGGTAAAATAGGGATAATGTATAATTAGAAAAGTATTTAAAAGAGAGTTATTTATAAAAAATTGTAAGGTAGAAATGGAAATAGAGGTATTATTTAGAACCTTAAAAACAAGCATGATAGGGTATAAGTTTATATAGTGAATCTTTTGAGTAAATTAGATCTAGAACACTTTCAACAAAGTAATGATATAACAAAGAAATAAGAAGAGAAGGAACACATGTACCATAGGAAAACCTTTGTAAGGGAAAAAACTAGCCTCCAAAGCATGCCCAAAATGTATTACTATTCAAAATAGGTTACAATACACTCTAAGTTGCAATACTTCATGGGAGATTAACACTTTGAAGTACTTCATAAGAGGTCAACACTCTAAATCTAGAGGAATTCTAGTAGCATAATACATAGGGAATACTCAAAAGTACCCTACAACTATCTGAACACTTTCTTAACTACATCCCAATGTATCCATCCATGGAAAATAGCTATCTAGTGATGAAACTAAGTTTGTAACAGTATATAGGAGCCAAATAAAAAATGTTACAAAGCTTGGAAATTAATATAACACATCCATAAGAATTTTGATTCACTATATAAGCCTAAAATAGTAGTAGAGATAACTCAAAGAGCATGAACTGAAAAAGATGCTTTCTATGTCTTAAAATGAGGCAAATAAAGGCTTGTTTCATAAAATTTTAAAGAAATTTGTTGTAGATTGGAATCATATCTATTAATGAGATTGAAATTTAATTTTTGTGGTAGGAGGATGAAAATATTTATTCATTTCCATGGGTGTATGGAAGGTGGAAAGGTCATTAGGTCGTAGGAGGCCCCAATCTTTTAGGAGAGGTGAAGCTTAAAGGGGTCCATATAGTGGCTGGTTGTTTAAGTCAAGAAAATATTTGAGGCACAAGATTCAAGAGGAACAAAAGGGGATTTTGACATAGGTTAGGGATAAAGTCAAGATTAAAAGGTTTAATTAAAAGTGATAAAATGGTCAAGGGAATGATAGAAGTGACTTGGGAGACTAAAATAGAAAGTAGAACTATAACATGACAAATGCACTAAAATGAGCATAAAAGTATAACAATTGAATTTTAGAGTATGCAAATTATACCATTACACTTTGGACCCACTTTATCAATCTTAAAAAAATAGAGAGGAGAAAGGATGTTAAAGGATATTACAGTAACATCTCGATAATCATGAAATATAAAGGATATATATATATATATATATATTGACATTTGAATTTTATTTAGATATTCCTTTTTATACTTGTAGACATTCCTACAAAGCATCAAAGATATTAATCATGTACCAACAAATGGAAACTAGGCTAACACATATGGGAGATGGAAACACATCCGAGTCTAACAAATCTACACAATGAAAAAACATAAAATCTAAGTATAGACTAAAAACATATTATTTATCAACATAAACTAAATGCACGCAGAAATTTCTAAACTAAAAGCTAAATTTTTAACCATTAACTTTTGTGGGAGGGAACTATGAAGATCCACTCCATAAAAGAAACCAAGGAGAGAGAGTATAGCAGTGACCTATCCTAAATAAATGTAGAATACCCTGGAAAAGAGGAAAGAGGAATGATGAAACTAGAAATAGAAAAATAGATATTGAATTTGGAAATAAGAAATGATGACAAGGGCTATAAGGTAGCCACCTACAAATGAGGCTAGGCCAAGCGAATGGTGAAAGGTATTGGTGATGATAATCAAGGGGGAAAATGGAAAAATATGAAATTGACTTTGATGTTTCCAACCTTGGATATTTGGTATTTTTTACCTTGACAATAAGGTTTACTCCTAATTAGAAACTATAATCTCAATAAAATGGCTTTGAAGTTGTGACCCTAGATATTAATTATTTTCACTTGATGTGTTGGCTATGTGGTGGTTTCATCCTACTATTAATGATTTTATCCCAAACAAAGAAACTAAAAATTGATGTAAATAATGGTTGTAGGGTAACCACCCAAATTAAATAGAATCTTGGCTAGGCCCAAAGTGATAAAACATTATAATCATTGGCAAGGTAAATGATCAAGGATCAAGGATGAGAATGAGTGAGAGTGAATGATGTAGGATATATTCTCCCCTTAAGTTGATTGGTGAAATAAGAATAAAATAATCCAATCAATTAAGCACAATGGTTAAGGGAAAAAGGAGAAATAAGAAGGAAGAATTTGTTAGAGTAAAGGTTTTAAGTTAATTGTGTTAATTAAGTTACCTTTATTCCCTTCTTAAGATTTCACTTTAGTTTGCATAAAGTGACATTTAATAATTATATTAAT
Source organism: Sequoiadendron giganteum (assembly GCA_007115665.2). Taxonomy (NCBI): domain Eukaryota; kingdom Viridiplantae; phylum Streptophyta; class Pinopsida; order Cupressales; family Cupressaceae; genus Sequoiadendron; species Sequoiadendron giganteum. Next base: position 453,003,290 of record CM021105.1, read on the forward strand.
TATTAAATGTTTTCCTATTAGGGTTTCTTTTAGGGTTTGCATGATCTCCTTCTTAAGGATTGATCTCATTGTATATTCATTAATTCCTTTTTGTTCTAATAAGATAATTTCTCTATTTTTCAAAGCTTCAAACCCTTGTTTGTTTTCTCCATCCATTCTCTTCCTTGTGACAGGTATCCATTTGCATGCAGGTGTTCTTGGAGTCTGAAGTTCGTTTTGACAACCTCTACATGGTATCAGAGTTTTCCTGTTGCATGCCTATTCTTGTTTGTTTTCTCCATTCATTCTCTTCCTTGTGATAGGTATCCATTTGCATGCAGGTGTTCTTGGAGTCTAAAGTTGGTTTTGACAACTTCTACATGGTATCAGAGCTTCAAACCCTTGTTTGTTTTCTCCATCCATTCTCTTCCTTGTGACAGGTATCCATTTGCATGCAGGTGTTCTTGTAGTCTAAAGTTGGTTTTGAGAACTTCTACATGGTATCAGAGCTTCAAACCCTTGTTTGTTTTCTCCATCCATTCTCTTCCTTGTGACAGGTATCCATTTGCATGCAAGTGTTCTTGGAGTCTAAAGTTGGTTTTGACAACTTCTACAGAATTGGGTAAGTGCAAGAAGTTGGATCTACCTTTTGGCTAAAAAGTGGAAGTGTTTTTTCCTAAAAATCAAAGTTTGTCATACTTGGAGTAAAAATTTGAAGTACTTACACAGAATCTTAAGAAATGCCAACAATATAGATATAGGATTTTGAGTCTATTTTTAAAATATATAATTTATAATAATACACAAATGATACAAGTTAATTTTGTATCGGATGTACAAAAATCAATTTTTTAAAGTCACTTTTTTAGTGCCATAACATGCATGTGTAGGAAAAAGCATAATTTGACCTAAATAAAAGTATTTTTCTAATTCCTTTTAGGTAAAGATGTGTATTATAGTGAAGTTTGATGAGGATATTTTTTATAATTTTTTTCTAGAAATATATATTTTTAAAATTTATTTTATTGACCCTCATTGCTATTTTAAAAAACCCCTCATGTGCAACAAACATAATTTGAGCTAAACTAATCATAAAACTATAATTATTTTTTCATTGTGTAAAAAATTATGTCTAGATTGATGGCATATTTTTTGATAAAAAAAAACTTTAAAAATTAAAAGTTATTAAAAAATACTAATATCTAACATTTCAAGTTTATGGACCAGTTTCTTTAGAAATTAATTACTAAATAGAAAATAATCTTTAATCATAAAAAAAAATAAAAAATTTACATCGTCATCTCTAATGAGTTTTAATTTCATAAAAAAAAAGTAAAAAAAGGTTGTTAGCCTTATTGTTAAAGTCAATTTTTTCTCTTAATGTTAACATGGCCTTGTAATTATAGGTCCAAGGCTAAGGGTTGGGTTACCATGCCTTTTCTAATCGTAAAACAAAATAAAAACATGGGTTGTGAGTTTCAAACTTTTTGGAACAAGTACCCACTTTAAAATGTGTACTCATTTTAGAAAATGAATGAGTACCCATTTTAAAGCTAAAAACGGCACTTCCACTAAAAGTGGACCCATTAGCTTTCACTTGCTCAATTACCAAGGATTTTGATAAAAGAGTAAAAATTGATGAAGAGAAATATCTAAGTCATGCCCTCAAGAGATGATAGGATAAGATAATCACAAGGGGTACATGCATCTCATGTCCCTAAGTGACCAAGTGGTATAGTGATGAGAATAAGGAAAGAGGGGGAACAAAGTTATGCCCCCATAAGTGGTCAAAATATATGATGATAAAAGTGAAAGAATACTTACAATATAAATGATAAATGAGTAGAGATCAAGAGAGAGGTAGAAAAAATAGATCAACAAAAAGATGGGGGACACTTAGGTCATACCCCCAATGATGAGAGGGAAATATATGTTCAATGATAAGAAGATGAGAGGAAAAAAGAGCAAGGGAGATGAACAATGGTAAATGAAGAGGATGACACTAGAGGATAAGATCAACATATGATAAGATGAATCAAATGTAGTGCCTCCAAAAGAAAGAAGAGGAAGATGGTTAAGAAGAGAAAGAGAATAAATTAGAGATAAATACAAAGGAAAAGTACCTCAAGAGAAAGATAATGAGATAAAATAACAAACAAGGAAGAGTACAAAAGCACAATATGTAGATAAAGTCTAAAAAGAAATAGAAAATGAAGCAATTAAGAGGTAGAAAGCATAATTATAAGAACCACATCTCATTATGGGACCTAAGTCAATCCTAATAGTAGTGTATTATAATGACTAATAATTGATCATAATTATCTAGTTGACTCTAGTGAGATGAAGTAGAATCAAAAGAAAAATAAGAATTAAAGAAGAAAATGGTAATGGTAAAGACAATTAAGAAGATAAATCTATAATAAAAATAGAGGTGAGAGAGGAGACAATGGGTATGTGCAAGATCATGATGGGCCAAAAAGTGGCAATATGATGGGTATGTGGCTGACGACTTTTTTTTTACCCAAAATTGATGAAATGAAAATAGTTTTTAAAGGATATTCTTAGCTTTCCACGAATATAAATTATGCTTTATTGCGAATTTAATAAATAATTATTATTCATTTTCTATTGGATTACGACTAAAGTCCTAATTTTAAAGTTGATTGAAAAACGTCTATAGCTTTCAAACAGTATCATATTTTTTGAATCCAAAACATGCATCACATTATATAATTTGCATAATATAAGATTAAAAAAGAAAAAAAATGAATTTCATGAAGTTTTGACAAAGTTAAGGTGGTTAGACATACAAGTATTTATATTTTTTAAAAGTTGTCATAAATGTTTTATAATTAATTATTTACTTGGAAAAAAATTACAAAAAATATGCATCACATCGGGACATGAGTCCTCTACTTATATCTAAAATCTTATAAAAAAATATTATCATTTTAATGTGGTTAGGGTGGCCAGACAAACACCTACTTCTTATTTTTTCCTTGAAATTTAAGTACTATTGTATTGAAATTTCAAATTTTCACCAAATAGATTTTATTTTTTGTAAATAAACGTAATAATTTAGAAACAACATTATATTTTATACAAATTCTATTGTTACATATTTTTGAAATAATATAGATAACTTATTCAAAATTTTATTTCAAGTTGCCTAACTCTGATATTTCTGAATTTTTTGCCACTTAAGGGCCTATTTTTTCCATGATGATCCTGCACATACCCCAATATAAAATTGGAAGTTGATTTATATTTAAAATGGGAATAAAAGGGGAGAGGAAAGAAGAAAAGGAGAAAAAGTGACCAATCAAAGGAAAAAGGAAAAGTGAAAGAGGATTATGCATACAAAATAAGTCACCTTGATCTCACTAAAATTATTTTCGCACTTCAAAAAAAAATTACTAGCCTCACATGTGCATAGAATTTGGTCACCACATGACATCCTACATATTTTATTGAATCATGAATCCTAAAAATAAGGATTTGGGGTTTTAGACTACCCATCAGAGTCAATCAATGTGAATTTTATAAAATATATAAATGCACACAACTATAGTCTCACTCATTTACTTAAACTACATGCTTGTCTACACTCAATGCATGTTGCTTGGTCACATCATAATTCTACACAAATTAAACTCCATGCAATAATATTTGTATATCTTTGCACAAAATTGCTTGGCTATGTATTTCAGCCTTGCACATGGATACATCTAGTTTTAAATCATGTGTATTTGATGCCTAGCCACACCTAGACCCCATGTTTTTCCAATCATACAAATTTTACTCTTAGCAACCTACAATTTCAACACCTATCATTATATTGTCCACATGAAAAATGCACCATACATGCATGACATATAATTTTTTTGGCATATTTTTGAAGGCCTACTTGGTGACCCCTTTGTATAAATAGTTTCTTTGTACAAGGTATAGATATAGAAGTTCTTACTAGAAACTTATTATATACATGTATATATAGTTCTTTTTTCAAGCAATATAATTATATTGCAAAAGTTTTCTAATTTTTTTGAATGTATATTTACATACTAGTCTAGAGTTTATTATGAATATTCTTTAAATTTTGTAGGTTATTACTTTAATTTATATATTTATCCCCCAATCCACTTAGGGTTCAAATCAACAAGTTCCTACATAGAGACTTGTCATCATGACTAGATAAATCATTACCACATTGTATGCCAATGATTAATATGCTTTGTCATTCTATAGCCACCAAGCTAGATGGAGCATTACCACTTCCATATATATAATTTTTCTAACTATGCTCTCTTTCATGATCAATGATAGTAAAATTCGGCTTGTAGCCGCCTTTAATTTTACTTACATTTAAAAAAAGTTCCTCATTGTATTTTTTCTATTTTCTTTTTGTAGATTTTTGAGCATAGATACCAAAGGATGGGCTTACATGATGAAATTTAGTGGCATCCATTATATTTTAAATTGACTTGAGTATCCTTTTATTTCTTAATATTTACTTTAGACACATATTTGTGAGTAATATGTATCCTTTGAGATACATGACCAATCTAGGATTCATGTGCACCAAAAGTGGGGGAAATTATAATGGGGAAATTTACATATCCATGCTAATTCGTATTTAGTTTTGTGCCTATTTTGAGACAATTCCAATACAATTGCATATCAATAAATGGCATAATATTGTCCAAAGTTTGGCTCATTCCTTGATCTTTCATCTATAATCATTTACACACATTCTCATGCATTTGACCTTCTCCCATTCATTCCTATCATTTTCCCATACAATTTACATTTATTGCAGCATCCTTTATGTATTTTTTTTAATTAATAGAAATAAATGCAGTTAGCTAATTTTGCTAGATAAAAGATAATTTTATGTTATAGTGTTGATCATAAACTTTGAAATATAACTCAAAAACATAACGTCTTATATGTGATGGAACTAAAATGACAAAATCGAAATTGGTTTACCCTCATAATTTTGTGGATCAATCTTGTACATTGAAATGGATATTGCACTTATGCATCTCACCCATGATTTTAAAATTCAAATTTATTTTTTGGTTGATATTGCTTGGAGGTGAGTAAACACATTTTTGTGTGATTTACTAATATATTTCTATATTTAAAATAATTCAATTGAATTCATTTGATCATTGAGTAATCATTTGGATTTTTTTATTTTTTTAAGAAGCATGTTAGAAACACTTACAACATATCACCTAAAATGAATCTAGATCCACATAATCATCTTACATGAATTTACATGTTTTCAACTTATTATCTTTGATCATTAACATGACCATAAAAGGATGGTATTTTCTAGGAGTTGACCTAGGAGAGCATGCACCCTAGAGATTTGATAGCCCAAATGAAGTTATTTATAAATATTAAAAATTCTTAGAGAAATGAACAATGGTTTGAAATATGTGTGTTGATGTGTTGTTAGAATATGTGTCAATGATTAAAAGGTAAACTAACACACCAATAAGACATTATATTGAAAGAAACTAATCTATAAAATACAAATGCAAACTCTAAACAAAAGAAGCTCCTTCAAATTCGTCCCATTGTCCTCTATCTTCAAGGATTTGATTAAAGTTGTTGGCTCTCAGTTGTGCAAGCAACAACTTGTTGAAATGACAACTTAGGAGAATGAGATTGATTGAAAATGCATGTGTATTATTGATGATTTTAAACTATGAACTTGAAATGCTAAAATGTTGATATGCTGGTATGCTAATTCAAATGCAACTATAGTAACTATGTATGAAATCTAGGATGAAATCTACTTACAAGAAGGTTGTATTTATGAATTTTTGAAAGGAAAGAATCCAGTTGGCGGAGATCAACGGTTGAAATTCAAACTTGCGAAGATGAGTGGTGAGAGATGGAGAGGTTGAGAGAAAGGTGGAAGGTTGAGAGGAAAGTGGAAGAATGTTTTCAACCCACAAAACCATCCTCATTCAAAATTGGAGACAAACATGGCATTTATCTCCTCATTTATGAAAATTGGTTGAAAGTTGAGGATAATCCTAATTAAATAAATAAATTTATTTAATTATGTGAGACATGTGCAAATGGAAGTTTCCAAAATTAAATAAATTAATATTTAATTATGTGAGAAGTGAAAGAGAAAGGTAATTAAATTTTTTACGATATTTAATTAAGTGGGGTGAAAAAGATATTTAAATATAAGATGAAATCAAAATATTCCATTGTTTTGAATTTAAACATTCAAACTTTAGAAACGAAATGATAATTAAATAAATAAATTATAAAATTTATTTAGTTTAATTAAGAGGAAAGTAGCAATAATTAAATAAACTTATTTATTTAATTAAATTAGAAGAATTGGAAAAATGAACAATATAAATAAATAATTAAATTTATTTATATGTATATGAATTTAGAATATTAATTAAATAATTCATATTTAATTAATTAATAGGTTTGAATAACCGTGACCATTTTTAGATGTGTACATTTTGCCCCTCTTTGAAGTGATGTGTTTTACACATTGCTTCAAAGAATTTTGCCCTAGGATTTTAGAAATTACCGATGCTATATGCCCCCTAGAGAGATAAATCGAAAGATGATGAGGATGTTTTGAAAGAATTTAGATGTTTTTAAGAGAAATTAGGCAATTTAGCTCTTGAAATAGCACTTTGCATAGTAAAAATACCAATAATTTTTCATTTTTACCCCCTTAAAAGGTTGAAAAAGTGAAAAGTCATTGTCAGTTGAACAATAACCTTTGGTAATTTTGAGAGCTCTGAGATAAAAATTTGCAATGCTGATCCAGTATGAGTGCCATAGATTCGAGTGAGCCCACCATCATTAGAGACCAACCACATACAAACCTCCAGTAAGTCAACTTGATCCTCCTTGTAATTTTTTTGATCGATTTTCATGCTTTTTTAAATTTTTTTACGCTCTGTTTTAGCTCATACGAGTCATAGTCTAGCGCATAGGTTAGATAAATTTGCGCATACAAAATAGCACATAGATGTGAAATAATCACGCATAGATGTATAGATTATCGCATAGCATAGAATAGCGCATAGGAAACCTTAAGTAGCGCATCCAGGAATTTTTCCCACGTAGGATGCTAGATTAGCGCATTGAGTAAATTTTGCGCATCCGTGAAATAGATTAGCGTATCCATGTGATAGAATAGTACATAGGTGGTTTAGTGCAGCCAAGGTTTGTTTTAGCGCATTGACGGAGTTGCGCATTGCAGCTCTGTTTTAGCGCATCCATGGATTTTTACCGAATTTGAATTTTGAAGTGAAATTCAATATGTACTTGATGATTGTTGCTAGATTAGACAATTGATTATATGTTGTTTGAATAACATCAAGAATAGATTAGTCTGATTTGATAATTTTGTCTTTGTGTTTGAAGAACAAAAGATAAATTTGCTTTCCTGCTTGAAAGACAAATAGTAGATGATAGATTTTCTTTCCCTGATTGAAAGACAAATAGATAGATGGTGAGTTGATTGACTATTAAATTTTTTTGCATGCGATATGAAAAACAAATAGTAGAAACGATAGATAGATTTGTTTACATGCGATATGAAAAATAAATAAGATTTGATTTGATTGAGTTGATTGCTTGTTTGATGTAATTGATGAACTTGCTTGATTTGATTAGAGATTACTTGTTGATTTATTTGCATGATTACTTGATAATGTTGTAAAGGAGGAATTTAACCTCCTTCAGATCAGAGAGAGATTCCCTTGTACTTGGGAGATGGTTTCATAACTGTCACAGGATGATTTAGAGATTATATATCAGTGTGGGTTGAGTCCCTTGTTGAGGATCCTGCAGTATCGGGTCAATAGGGCGTTGTTGATTTCTTTACCTAAGAGGTGGCACAATGATCATTACACCTTTCATCTTCCCACAAGAGAGATGACCGTGATGCCAGAGGATGTATAAAGGATTATGGGTATTCCTGTAGCTGGTGAGCTTGTGATCTATGATCACAAGGAGATTGGGGGATCGATGCACTAAGATGAGTCTTCCTGGATCCTCATGTCTCCGGATATGAGCTTCCTTGGAAGGAGATGATGGAGAGATATGCCCCACTGCCTTCAGTTTTAGCAGGTTTCATCGGTGGTTTCCTTTGTCTTGATCGCAGGTCAAAGGGACTATTAGTTGGGTGGGGTCGGATCTTGGAGGACATGCTTCTCCATCAGACCAAATATGCATGGGGGTCCTGTATGCTTTCCCATTTGTACCACGATCTTCATCAGGTCATGTACACAAATGGGAAGAGTCTCTCTTATGGAGTTACTCTTCTTCAAATATGGGCACTGGAGCGGATTGCGATCACTCGTCCCATCGTTCAGAGGGATCGTCCTCTTGGGTTCCCTTATGTTTATGCCTACACAAGTCCCCTTGTCTAGCCAAGGCTAGGCAAGTTAGAGTACTGGCAGAGGGTACTAGATGACATGGATACCGTCATCTGGAGAATGTATCTTGATTGTGACCCCTGGGAGGTAGATGATATAGAGCTTCCATTTTGCACCAAATTGAGATACTTGATTGGATGCACCCCATTCATCATCGAGCAATTTCTAGTTATGTGAGTCCTGAGACAATTTGGGCTAGTAAAGATGATGCCACAGGGTGTGGAACACTATTCTAGGCATCAGGAGGATGTTGCAGAGTGGGGTCCATTCGTGACCATAGAGGCTACTAGGGCAGAGTATGCAGATTTATAGCCGAATTACTGGGCGATGCACCCAGAGGTGATAGATGCAGGGATGACAAATGACTATGCAGCCTTCTTCTATATGCATCATTTCCTGAGATTCACCAGCCCAAAGGAGATTGCCCCATTATTGGGAGGACCAATTATATAGCGAGGGCAAGGGAGGCATAGGCAGTAGCAGAATATCCATAGGGAGAGGCTCAGACAGGGGTACAGGATGCAACAACCATGGATATTAATGAGGAGGGGGATGAGGGAGATGACTTTGGCAGCCCTGATGACAACAATGATGACAACAATGGGGATGATGAAGGTGGTGGGGGTGGTGGGAAAATATTTTTCTTTGATGTACCCTTTAGTACGAGGCCACAAACATCGAGAGTGGTGGACCAACCGAGTACTTCAACTCCACAAGTTATTATCAGGGCTCCCTCGCAAGGACAACTAGATGCTTTGCAAATAGAAGTTCAGACTCTTCGGAGTTAGTTAGCATAGGCATAGGTGACGATCAGTCAACTGCAGGAATAGGTTGCACAACCACTACCTCCCAACCCACAGATAGCTCAACTTACAGCAGAGAAAGACAACTTCTGGGAGAGATGTATACTAGCCGAGGGGGTAGCCAAAAGACTCCTCAGATCAGTTGAGAGCACCTCTATTGAAGAGGTTGTAGCAGAGGGATTGGAGACCACTCGGGAGGCTGAGTATTATAGGATGAGATACTTTGAGGAAGTACCACCCAAGAGGAGGATTGCCTTCACACAGTCAGGTACTCGATCTTGGACCCATTCATGCAGTCATTCCAGGAGTGCTACCAGGAGTGTGGGTCAACCAACCAAACAAGAGATCAGAGCCTCAAGGAGTAGAGATCCTACAAGACCTACAACCTCATGAGACATTAGCAGCCATGTGCCTCGGTCAGATGCCCCTCAGTGATGATCATTTTGACACATTTATTCATTGTATTTGATATATCTTATTGAAACATTTGACATCCTTGTACTTCTGGACATTTGTTTTGATGAGATTTATGAGATACAGTGGTGATTTGATTATACACGTGTTATGGATGATTTATGATGTATGATTATGGATGCATGTTTATTTCTATATGCTATGTCATGTATGATGATGCAATGATGATATGATGTATGATGATGGTTTTATTTTATATATGGTGATGCAATGATGATATGATTTTCTCTCATGCAAAATGTAAGATGTAATGATGAATGATTTTATTTTATATATGATGATGCAATGATGATATGATGTATGATGATGGTTTTATTTTATATATGATGATGCAATGATGAATGATTTTCTCTCATGAAAAATGTAAGATGTAATGATGAATGATTTTAATGAGATGATATGTCTTGAAATTGATATGATGTAATGTGAAAATGATATAAATGTATGTGAAATGAAATGATAATAATGACCGAAATGATGATGAAATGTAACGAGATGTAATGAGATAATGTGATGAAATATAAATGAGATGAATATTTAAAAATGAATAATGATTATAATGATGATAATGATATGTACTGGTGAACTAATGATAAATAATGATAATGAAATGATACTTATGGGATATGATAATGTAATAATACCTAATGATATGATGCAATTGATATGAAAATGATAACCTAAATGATAATATGAAAATGAATGAGATGGATGCAATCTTTTTATTAATGTAGATGAATGTAAATGCAGATGTTGTGAAAATGATATAATATGAGATGAATGATCAATGAATGATATTGTACTTAATGAATGACTATGCATATAAGATGAAAATGATATGTAAATATGGATAATGATATTAATTGGTGAACTAATGATTATGATATAATATGATGCGATGGATATGAAAATAACAACCTAAATGAATGATGGTGAAATGATATGTAATGAATGATAATGGAATAAGATGCCACAAATGTCCAAATTTACTCAATTGTTGTTTTGAAAAGATATATGAAAATTCTGCCAACCTCCAAAAAATCTACTTAAACAACCTCCAAAAATTCAAATCTAAATGAATTATGTGTCCTAAAATGTAATAACGAATCATTCTCTTGTTTGTCATTTCATGTTGTGCGTGATTTTCATCATCGAGATTTTTGATATGTTGGAAGTTAGTACAAGCATCAAAGGGTATGTTAGCACCAATGATGGCCTGAGTACTACTTTCATGATTTTTGATATATAAAATTAATACAAGCATCAAGGTATAATTGAACCAAGATGACCTGAGTATTGTTTGCATAAACAGAGAAAATTTAACCATTTTCCTATGCAAATTCCAAAATTTCATCAATGATATGTTGTAGAGCATGTCCCACGACAAATTTGCACAATGCTAATGATCAGTTCACAAACATCAAACAAAGAAAAATCACACTCCTTCCTTGCGACTCTAGTTCAGTACATGATTGAGCCACTCCAGAGATATGATGTCATCAAATTTAAAAAAAAACAATTCAACTTATGCCTTAAGTGTTCCATTCATTGTATTTAGATTAAGATCATCCAGTTTGTTTCAATTATCTATCAAAATAGTCATTGTGAACTCAGTTTAATTGGACAAGCTTTTTGTTCCTCAAATCCTTACCACACCAATAAAATATTGTATTGAAGAATCTAATTAAGTGAAACAAACTAAATTATGCAAAATCTTCAAAATCATTCCATTGTCCTCTATCGTCAATGTTTCTACAAAAATTATTTTCTCTCAGTTGGTTTAAGCAACAGCTCAGTAGAATGACTACTCCAAGAATGAGTATTATGCAAGCTAGGAAATCTAAACTCTTATGCTAAATGATTGTAAGATGATATAGCTTATTGTGTAGCTAATGAACATGATTAAGCTATGAATTGAAACTAGAAAATTGTGCTTGATTGTTGGAGATATTTCACTATAATGCTCTTACTATGCAACTAAAATCTATATTTTGGAAGATCCAAGAGGCTATATTTATAGATTTTCAAAAGACAAAAGCTTTGTTGGCAAGCTTCAATGGTTGTGATTTAGCCTGAAATAATGGATGGTGAGAGATGGAGAGGTTGGAGAGAATATAGTTGTTGGAGAGAAAAATATGGATTGTGTTTTCAACCCACAAAACCTCCTCATTTAAAAATGGAGACAAATTGCCATTTATCATGAAGTAGTTTTGTTTGTTGAAGATAATTGCTCAATTAAATAATAATATTATTTAATTTCTCATGACATGTGCAAATGGAAGCTTCCAATTAAATATAAATATTTAATTATATGTTTGGAGAATATTTTAGAAGCTTTCTTAATTAAATATGAAATATTTAATTAAGTGTATGGTTATGGGTTTCGATATTTGAAAAAATGTATTTACTTTATATAATAAAGTAATGTGATAATTAATTAAAATAAACAATCGTATTTATTTAATTAATTAAGAAGACATGAGAAAGTGATAATAGTGAATGATTTATAGAAAACGTGAACATTTATAAATAAATTATTAAATTTATTTAAATGTATTGAATCACGAAGATTAATTAAATAATGTGTATTTAATTAATTTACCAGACTAATATGATGTGACCATTTTTAGATGTGTACATTTTTCCCCTCTTTGAATTGATGTGTTTTACGCATTGCTTCAAAGAATTTTTTATATAATGAAAATTTGCCCCTAAATTTGAAAATTGACTGATGATGCTATATGCCCCCTTGGGTGATGAATCGGATAAAGATGATTTTTGGAAATTTTTACTGATTTTCTATCCAATTCATCAGCTGATAAAGATGATTTGATGAAAATTGCTATTGAAGGATTGATATGAAATGATGATGATTTTTTTCGATTGATTCATTGTGTGATAGTGAATTTGTGATGATTGATTTATTATGACTGATAAGATTGATAAATTTTCTTTCATGATTGATGAAAACCAAATAGTAAGATTGATAAATTTGCTTTCATGATTGAATGATTAAATGATTGGATTGAGATGATGGATCGATTAGATGAAAGGTGAGATGAGGAAGATGATGCAAAATGATGAATAAGAGAGGATGACAAGTGATAGGAGATTGGTAAGAGAAAATGAGAAGAAAGAAAGCACAAACGGATTAAAAAATAAGTATGATTTTTCCCCAGTCAAACTACAAGCCAATATGGATTGATGATGATGATGATGATAGTGTTGTTAATGGAAGGATTCATCCCAAAAGAACACAAGGATAGGGAAGGATACATCCTGATGATGATGATAATGATCAAGGCTTGTAGTAAGGCTAGGAACAAGTCCAAAGGTATGATTAAATGATTTGTGCTAGATTGAATGGATTGATTAGATGAGATTGGAAGAAAGGATTGGATGAATTGATAAGGATGAGATTGGAAGAAATGGTTGGATGGATATGATAATGCTCATGCACAAACTAATATGGATGCAATCTAACTAATATGCAAACTAAAATGCAAAGTTGTCATTTTGTGAGCTACTTTATGCTTTATGTTTCATCATTGAGCTTTTTGAAATGTTGGAAGTTAGTACAAGCATCAAAGGGGATATTTGCACCGATGATGACCTGAGTACAACTTTCATGATTTTTGATATAACAAGGTAATACAAGCATCGAGGTATAATTGAACCAAGATGACCTGAGTATTAATTGCATAAACACACAAGAGTTAACCATTTTCCTATGCAAATCCCGAAATGTCATCAATGATATGTTGTAGAGCATGTCCCACAAAAAATTTGCATAGTCATAATGATCAACTCATAGACAACAGACAAAGAAAAATCATACTCCTTCCTTGCGACTCTAGTTCAGTACATCATTGAGCCACTCCAGAGATATGATGTCATCAATTTTGTTTTTTAAAACAATTGAACGTATGCTTTAAGTGTTCCATTCATTGTATTCAGATTAAGATCATCCAATTTGTTTTAGTTTCAATGTGTGACATGTCTCAAAGCTATTTTGATTAGAATTGATCGAATAATCGATTGTTGATCTGATACTTGACGCATGTTTCTTGTTTGTTTCCCAAAAGTTCAAAAGGTTGATTGCCCTCAGTGAATTCAGGATTTTCCCCTAGTCTAGGGTGAGACACAACCATTTTATTGATGAAAGCATACGATTGATTGATTTTGATTTGGATTTTGGGAATATTTTGGATTCAGATTTTTGGATTTTTTATGTTTTTTTTATTATTTTGATTTTTTGGATTTTGATGTTTTTGGATGTTTTTGGATTTTGATGTTTTTTGAATTTTTTGGATTTTTCGAGGACATTTAAGATGGAATGGGATGACCAATTGAAGAAACAAGATGCCCCACAATATAAGAGAAGATGCATGATAGAGGATATGGTATGGAATATTTGGATGAAGGATAAGATCCATGATTTTCAAGAAGATCCTTAACCTTGTCAAGATCAAAGGTGAAAATGAGGATAATGACCATGAATGATAAGAGGAAAATGGAAGATAGTAAATTGATAGGGAGATGGATATGAAAGATAATATTTGCATGATAGGGGGATGGAGGAAGGATTTAAGCATCAAGTTTCACAACTAATATCCCTTGAATGTGCGCTCTAATTGACCATAGGAATGGGAATTAGACTTATAAATGTTGGCATGATAGTAGAAGCTAAGGCCTTATGCAAAGCTTGGAATTAAAGGAGGAGAATGGGGGATGGATGTTGGATAATGGATAGGAGGTTGGAAGGCTTGGTGATGGATAGATGGAAAGGATGGCAAGATTAACATTGGAACACACCTTGAAGGGTGATGGAGTGATGGAGGAAAAGTGGATTTGGAAGGTGATATGTGTTTAGATGGCAGATGGGGAAAAACTTTTGGATTAGAAAATTTGGATGCCAATTTTATTTTAATGCTTCTATGAGAATTTTAGGAATCCACATGACTTTTGATTTTGATATTTTATTTATGGGCCTTTGTGGCCTTTTGAGATTTTTCTCTTTGATTTATGGACCTTTACGATATTTGAAATTTTTCTTTTGACTTGATGGACCTTTGTGACCTTTTGAATTTTTCTTTTTCTTTGATGGGCCTTTGTGGCCTTTTGAATTTTTCTTTTTCTTTGATGGGCCTTTGTGGCCTTTTGGATTTTTCTTTTGATTTTTCGATCAAATTTTATTTTATTTTTGGATGACTCTTTGAGGAGACATGTTGATCCTTTGATACATGTGGATTTTTATATTGAAGATTTTGACATTTGGCACCCAAAATTGCTTCCAAGAGCAATGGAAGGAGTGTATTGAGATGAATGATATGAAGGTATGATGGATGAGTTAATGTAGGAAGAATTTTTAAAGTGGATCAAGGATGTGTGCCTTTGTTGTTCTTGAAAAATATGAGATGGAGAAATGTGGGACCCTAATATGGATGGAAGGGTTGATGAGCTAGGGTTGTGATGATAAGGACCAAGGATAGATGGAAGGTTTGATGAACTAGGATAAGGACCTAGGATGGATGGAGAGTTTTATGAACTAGGATACCTAGGTTGAGCATGAGGTGTATAGCCCAAAGTTGTGAGAATATGAATGTGCTTCAATAGAAAGGGGTTCTACAATACCTTGTTCATGAAGGCCTAAGACTTTGCCTTTGTAATTCAAAATTTTCCACATTCATTTACCCATGGGATATGAGTTGTTTGTGAAACAAGATGCGAGTCCATTTTGAGGAGGATATGATATGGATGAAAGGATAGGTGTTGGAAGTAAACCGAAGTGGATAAAGGTGGAGGATACCAATTTATAGGTGTGGGGTTCATGGATAGCTTGAAGAGGTGTGATAAGCCCTTGACATGAGGATGATGGGATACTTTGATCTTGACTAGGAAAAGAATCATTAGATGGAGTAGCTTGATCATCAGATGGAAGGGAATCTTTGGATAGGATGGACAAATTTTCATGCTCCTGGGATGTGATTGAGTCATGAGAGGGTATGGATTCATAAGATGGGATGGAGGGAGGACTTGGAAGAATATTTTTTTCTTGAGATGGAAGAGGATTATCATGGGTGAATAATGAAAGGAGGGGATCATCATATGATTCTTGAGAGATGGGATCTTGATCAAAGATTGGAAGGGTATTTAGAATTCTAGTATCATGGGATGGAGTGGAAAGAATGTTTTGATCGATATGTGTAGATTGAAATGAATCATTGGATGTAGAGGATATGATAGAAGAAGGTGATTGAATGGAATCATTATCTTGGGTGAAAGAACCATGAGCTTTATTTTGGATTATGGGGGATGAAGATAAATGCATGACATGACAAGATTGGTCAATGTTATTTGATGGATTAGATTTGGTCTTCTCATTGATCCCTTGCAAAAATTCAAAAAAATTGAATTTGGATGATGTTGTTTTTGGAGGAGAAGAGGTCACGTTCATATTTACATCAAAGAAATTTTTAGTTGTGCCCCCTTGTATTTCCTTGATTTTCTTTTGGATTGCTCTTATTTGCTGGGTAAGAGTACTAAGATTGTTTAAGGGAGTTTCATTATTTTCAGGATCCTCTTTAATTTTCTCCATATTGTAGTCAGAAGGAAATTTGGCACCTTGGTTTTCCAATAAAAGAAAGTATCCTTCTTTATTTTTCTCTAAGATCTTTTCCATAGCTAAGAGAAATTGTGGATCTTGTTCAGCTTCTTGAAGCATTTCATCAGTTATTTTATCATTTGAACTATTTCCATGAAGCCTATGAACAAGATTTTCTTCGCTATCACCCATGTTGTAAAGTGGATCTATTCTTTCGTCTTCTTCTTTGTTTTCAGGAGCTTTTGGAAATAGGCATATGCTTACACCAAATTTCAACTAACTTTGATCACAAAATGAGAGAGTGCAATTTGTGGGATATCTTAGTTAGAATAGAATGAGAATTCTATTGATATGACTAAAGAAAATTTTAATTTTTAGCTTGTGATTCCCTTGTTCGAAGGATGATGATCCTATTGTGGGAATTAAACTAGAAATTAGAAATAAAGGTGATGCTACACTTTGTGATGTTTTGATTGTAGTTTGTGAAAATAAGGATTTTGCAAAAGCTTAATGTTTGCAAGTTTTTCTCTATTGTTGATTTCCAATCCCTTAACATAAATTTCACGGTTTGATTTGCCAAATTATTGTGTTTTATGGATGATCTTATCTGAATTAATGTTTTGAAAACACAACATGCAATAGGAAGACAATTGTTTTTAAAGACATAGAATCTAAAACATTGAGTGTTTGTTCAAAGATCGAGCATGACCCTTTTTGATTTTCAGTGGTATTTGAACAAGAAGATACTTCAAGCAGACTCACTCTTAATAGTCAAAGGCTCATCATAATAATTATAGCCCACATCTTAGAATTGCATCGACTCACACAGCCATGTCACCCCCTAGAGGGCACCCATGTTTTTGTCTTTTCCAGGTGCATAGTCAAGGTTAGATTTCTCGATCCCTTGAGAAAACAATCCTTGGAAATTATATAGTGAGTATCTTGGGGGTAGATTCTTCCCTCCCCTTGCATTGTGATTATTATGATGTTTGGATACCGACACAGATGGCTTCTACACTAAAGTTTTTAGTAAGGATATCCGTTCGGCGTGGCAATAGATAAACTCCCTCAAGAGACCTCCCAATCTTTAGAACAAAGATTTTTGGGATGGTTATCTTGCTCACTTCCATTGAATATGGGTTTCCCATTAGAGTGGGTTGGAAAACCTGGCTTTGGTTGTTCCCACTTAGGTCATTCTTGTAGGGTGAGTACTTTTTCCCACTACGACAGGCCTTCTAAAGGATTTAATAAAACATGAAATGCAAGAAATCAAAAAGGTAAGTTTGGTGATTTGATCACCTAGTAAAGGGGAGAGCATAAACCTATTACCTTGCAATCACAACAAACAAATGGTTCAGTATTAAATCCAAATGACAATTTTCTGCACTAAGTGAAGATGTTGCTTCACAACAAGCATGTGATTCATTTTAACCAAGCTAAAATAAGGTTTGGTGACTATCCTAGGATTGCTTAATTCCAGATTTAAGTGTCTATCCTAGGATTGGTTCATTTTAATCCCAATACATCAATAAAACCATTGGTCACGGTTGCGTCGGATCCAGACAACAATTTAAGAATGAGATTATAATTGCTCCCAAAGTGTTTAAAAACACTTGTTACAATCATGTGATAATGATTTTTCTTTAATTTTCATGCTCCATGGTCCTTTAAAACCTGTAATACAAGCTCCAAATGTTATATTGAATCAAGAAACAAGAAGATATGAGGGTTAGATAAATGATTAAGCATAAAACCCTAAAATTTAGACCAAGTTCCATTGCAATTTGACATTAAGTGAGAATTTGAAAATTTTAACTCTATCAAAGTTGATAAAAACCTACACCATTAGACAGCTTATGAAATTATACCCCATTTCAAAAAACAAAACTCTGAAAAAGACCAAAATATGACCAAGATATGGCCATTTTAAGATTGACTATAAAAGCACTAAAACAGGCGTCGTATGCGCTAAAACACATATGCGCTAAAATAGAGCATGGATGCGCTAAAATAAGTGTCAGATGCACTATAAGAAGTGCCAGATGCACTAAAACAAAGCATATATGCATCAAAATAGGCCTCCTATGCGCTAAACTATTCAATGGATGCATTAAAATGAGTCTTGTATGCGCTAAACCGCGATTCTAGATTGTAACTTGCCAGAAAACCTGCAATAAAAGATTAAAAATGGGGCAAGGGCCCCATAGTGGGCGCCAAAAAATGTGTTGTTAGAATATGTGTCAATGACTAAAACATGAAACACACTAATGAAACATTGTATTGAAGAATCTAATTAAGTAAAACAAACTAAATTATGCAAAATCTTCAAAATCATTCCATTGTCCTTTATCTTCAGTGTTTCTACATAAATTATTTGCTCTCGGTTGGTTTAAGCAGCAACTCAGTAGAATGACCACTCCAAGAATGAGTATTATGCAAGCTAAGAAATCTAAACTCTTATGCTAAATGATTGTAAGATGATGATATATCTTATTGTGCAGCTAATGAACATGATTAAGCTATGAATTGAAACTAGAAAACTGTGCTTGATTGCTGGAGATATTTCACTATAATGCTCTTAGTATGCAACTTAAATCTATATTTTGGAAGAGCCAAGAGGCTATATTTATAGATTTTCAAAAGACAAAAGCTTTGTTGGCAAGCCTCAATGGTTGTAATTTAACCTGAAAGAATGGATGGTGAGAGATGGAGAGGTTGGAGAGAATATAGTTGCTAGAGAGAAAAAGATGGATTGTGTTTTCAACCCACAAAACCTCCTCATTCAAAAATGGAGACAAATTGCCATTTTTCATGAAGTAGTTTTGTTTGTTGAAGATAATTGCTCAATTAAATAATAATATTATTTAATTTATTGTGACATGTGCAAATGGAAGCTTCCAATTAAATATAAATATTTAATTATATGTTTGGAGAATATTTTAGAAGCTTTCTTAATTAAATATGAAATATTTAATTAAGTATATGGTTATGGGTTTTGATATTTACTTTATATAATAAATTAATGTGATAATTAATTAAAATAAACAATGGTATTTAATTAATTAATTAAGAAGACATGAGAAAGTGATAATAGTGAATGATTTATAGAAAACGTGAACATTTAAATATATTATTAAATTTATTTAAATGTAGTTGAATCAAGAAGATTAATTAAATAATGTGTATTTAATTAATTTACCAGACTAATATGATGTGACCATTTTTGGATGTGTACAATATGCTTCATATACTAATCTATGAGAGGAAGTATGAACAAAAGTTAAACTAATCATACAATTACAATGAAATAAACTCAAAATCAATATATTATAACACATTGATTTATTTGGGGAAAACTATTTTAGGATAAAAAATCCCACTCTCCAAATCAACTCAATGCATTATCTAGTAATCAATGGTCACAATACACTCACAATCTAAGCTTTATAAGAGTATCACAATAAGAGATCTAGAGAAATTTCAGCAGCATAATAATACATAAAAAATCACTAGATAGGAACCCCTAAAGCATGTTTAAATATTAATATGCACATCCAAAAGGTTTATTTATAATAAAATGGGCCATGAAAAACACCCGAAAATGACCAAAAAATTCATTTTTTCAATAGTTGAGACACCTTTCCTAACATGTAAGCAATAATAGATAGCAACAAATCATGCAAATAAAAATATAAGAGTGTGCACTATACCAGATTAGATACATAGCTAGAGGTATGCTTTGTATCTAGGAGAGTGCCCTAAATCCATGGATTCATTCCTCTAGAAAGTTATTAGACTATTGTAGACCTTAAGCATAATACAAACAAAGATTTGTCATTTATGATCTTAAGATATCTGAATTCCAACATCTACAAGAAAACATTCTTACATTATCTTCACATTTCACATCTAAAACTAAATATCCTAACCTTCATATTTACATCATATAATTAACATATAATATTTTTTAATATTTTTTAATATTTATACAATTATTATTTGTTAATCTAAATTAATTTTTACATATATTAAATTAACGGGTATGTGCAGGATCATGATGGGCCAAAAAGTGGCAATGAGAAAAAATCACATTCTGGATCAGCTTAAAAACGCGGAAATGCTGAGTTGACTTTTCTAGGTTTGGGTGTCAGTACATTTACTCGAACCAAAAACCAAACCTAGTTTCCACAAATCGGACATCCGGTTTCTAGAAACTGTATATAAAAAAAATAGCCGACTGTTTAACTTCATTTTTCACAGTTTGATGTGGGCGCAAAAGGAAAAACCCAAATCCGATATCCAATTTCAAAGGTATGTATTTGGTTTTTTCAATCTTGTAATCGATTTTTCAAGTAGATTCTCTTAATTTTAAATAGGTTTTATTAAAAAAAATTCAAAAATAGGGTTTTCTATTAATTTTTAAAAAAAACTAGAGTTTACATTGATTTTACATTAAAACTTAATGTTTGGAAATGGATCTTGATTAAAAATTAGTGTTGTTGATGATTTTTTATCAAAAATAAGAGTTTTTTATTGATTTTTGTGAAAAAGTATGGTTTTTTTTGGATTTTTAAAAAAACTAGGGTTTTTTTACAATAATTTCATTTATAAATTATATTGTGTAATTTCAATTAGTTTAATTAGTTTTTAACTTTAATCAGGTATTATGGCTGTGAATCAAAATCCATAAATGCCAAATGCTCCACAACCTCCATAGCCAAATGCTCCACCACCTCCGTAGCCACCAATTGAAGACTTAATTGGTGAAAAATTGGGGCAATTGAGGGGCATTTGTGAAATTTATCAAACAATGCCTTGATTGAGCGATATGACAAACACATTGAAGGAAATAATTAAAAATATAGAAACCCTCTCCACCCAACATAATTCCTTTTATTCATGGTGAAAAGACATGAGGAAATATTATCGATGTGGATTGTCTTACGATGATGTGAAAGATCTCCAAATAACCAAAGCCCAAATAGCCTCTTTATTCATTGACCCCCGCACCGATTTGCCAGTGAATGTTAATAAAACAAAACTTTCCATAAAATGGTGCATGCATAGGGACATTGTAGCTAACTTTTGGGATCATTGGTGTATGGTTTTTGATAAATCACCGAACAATAATTCTGACATACCATTTTACTTTATTAAAAAATTATATGTTGAGTTTGTGTTAGGGCATCATGTCAATTACTTTGACATTAAACCCTTCCAGGGCGTCGGTGGAGGTATGCCCCGGGATAGACTAGGGGCAGTTAGAGTAGTCCCGTGCCCAAATGTTCCCCTTCCTCCCCTTCCTCCGCCACCTCCAATATATCATCCAAAGATTATCCAGGATGCATCCACACAGACTATTTAGGCTATTCACTCTTTGAGTGGTCATTTGGTTTTGCATGCTTCTACAGTAGCTCAGCCACATTTTGGTGATGTTGGTGAAGGCTCGAGTGTTGCTGCATCATCCTCTTTAGGTCCACATATTTGTGTGCCACATACTTGCACTATGTGCTGCCAGATATGCTTGGGTCCTCTTGTACAGCCCGCTGAGCATCCCTTGGACACTTCTGATTATGACCTCTATGATGTGGACATTATAGATCACTCGTAGGGGAGTGGAGTGCACCCTATAGAGTCCTCTCTTGCTAGAGAGGGAGATGCTGGAATAGTGACATAGGTAAGATTTAAGTTGTAATTTCATAACTTGCATTTGTTTTTAAATGAATATTAATAAGAGATAGTATCAAGTACTAATATTTATTTATGTGGTCTATTTAACAATTGATGTCTGAGGAGGATCTCACACGGGTGACTGATAGAACCCTTAGGGCCATTTCATTTGGCTTGGACACACATGCAGTATATATTTTCGCACTCACTCATTTACATTTTATATTATATACTTGCTTGTCATTTGAATTGTCATTAATGAAATTATATAATAACTTATATGTTTATCTTGTCTTCCTCCTGTAGGAAATACCTAGTGCGAGTGAGGTGTAACATCGTCCAGACTATGGAGGCACAAATCTAGATAAGGGGAAGGTAATTGAACTCAAATTGGATTGAATTAATATTTTTAAGATCTTATATTGATTATACATACATCGACATAGATTGGTAGTTTCATATGTACTTGTCAATTTTATGTACATGAATTATGAGCTATATAGATATGATGACAAGGGACACACCACCTAAAGGAGTAGTTATTGGAACACCTCAAAGAGTAGGTGTTGAAACACCTCAAGGAGGAGGTGTCGAAACACCTGAAGGAGATAAAGAAAAAGATCAACCTGAAGAGGTATGTGCTTATTTTATTTTGTGTTTGGTAAATAAGTTCCTATTACCAATAATCATTTGCTAACTTGGATCAATTTTATGTTTTTGTTCACATATATAGATTGGAATTTCAAATTTTGATTTGGTATATTCTAGGACTCCTAACCCTTTGAAGAGACGTATATTTCAGGTAATCAAGATTTCAATTTTAGAGTTCAATTAAAATTCAATGTATATTGATTTTGATGTTAATTATTCGATTTTAAATTATATAGTATAACTAATCTCAATTGTGGTTTGAATTTTTCTTGTGCAGCTACCTTCAGAGCCAACGAGTGCTTCAAAGAGGCTCCATTTTGATGATCCACCAGTACTTTAGGATGAGATAGAAATTTTGGCATGTAAATTTTGAATACATATTGAGATGGCATATGCCACATTTTATAAAACTTTGTTTGAGTTGGCATCAATTCCATTTTTGTATATGGACATACACTTGATTATTGGATAATTTGATATATAGAAGTTGACAATCAAAATTTAATTTGTTCCTCATGTGCATGATTAAGCTCTTTGAAAATTTTATCTTGAGCAATGGTTAAATATCAATGTACAATAGCTTAAAACTAAATGGTTATATTATGTAGTTTATATTTATATCACTGATTACATTGCATTACACATCTTTCAAACTCAAATCATTAATTCACATTGCATAACTAGCAACTAGATGCTCATAGATGAAAAATTTTCAATTACAATATAGTTCTAACAAAGTCAACCTAAGCAGTTATACAATTACTTCACATTGCATAACTAAAAACTATGAGCAGTTGTCAATTGCATTTGTTTGTCATTGAATTCTATGAGACCACATTTTTTTGAAGCTTTTTTTCAAATAGTCCTTTGCCTTGTCTATGCTACCACATTTTTCATACATGATAGCGATCAAATTAAGTTGAAATAAATTAAATGATAGCCTATGGCTATTTAATGTATACTCATTTTATTTAAATGGATGAGGCCAACCTTCCTTGATATTATTTTGTAATTTATTATTTTCAAGAGAGGCCGACCTCCTTGAAGAGTCACCTTATTTTGTATAAATATGAGGTGATGTTTGTTCATTTCCTCAATCAAGTTCATTCAACATAATTTGCATTCCAAGAAAAAGTTTGCACTTGAGCAGCAACACTTCATCTTGCAACAACAGGCCGATTTCAGGGAGAAGCATATTTGATTGTATCTTTGCATCTACGAGAGGTGCTATTATTCATTGTATCAAATTTAGCCATGAGCTGGGCCTGAGTTGTAAGAAAATTTCTTGTTGTGTTTATTGTCTTATGTGTTTCATTTTTTGAGTGCTTTCAGTTGTATTATTTGATCTCTAAGTTGAAGACAGCGAGAGAAATGGTCATATTGTTGATGACAAAGATTTGACCATGTTGGCTCTTAATGGTCTTCCTTCATCTTGGGAGTCTTACATTCAAGGAATCGGCGTGAGATCAAAACTTCCCAAGTTTGATTAGTTGAGGGCTGAATGTATTCAAGAGGAGTCAAGTTTGGTTGCGAGAGGTATTGGACAAAGCCCTACAAATGAAGACATTCATGTTCTTTCCACTCAATCCTCGAAGAAGGAAGGAAAAGGAGGAAAGAAAAGATGCTTCAAGAGGAATGGAGATAAAGGGTCGGATGGTGCTCCCGCATTCAAGAAGAAGTGGGACCTCTATTGTGTTTATTGGGATACAATTTTCTCAAAGTCAGTCAGCTTGGATTTAACATTGGTAGCTCCGCAAACCTATTCAGAATAGAGTGATCTGAAGAGGACATCCCTAAATCTCTACAGAGGTGTAAAGTTGCAAAGTGGTGCAACTTTCATTCTCAAACTTGTACGACCCAATGAACTATTCCAACACATCCGTATGGGTATGTTTACTCTAGGTATGGTTCTCTCTTGCACCCAAATACGCCGAATCACTTTGAGCTGCATTGGAGCAACGTTTTCCCTTAAGAGTCCAAAGTGTTAAAAGGCAGCAAACTTTGACGGACTATTTCTCAGAAACCGTGATGCTTACAGACTCTTCATCTGAGGATATGGGATTGTGTTGAGACCATCTACAATAACCTCTCTCGGTTTTTTCTATCTCGAAGGCGTTTTCCCGTGGTGATGAGTTTTCAGTTGAGGGAAAAGTTGTCGGATACAAGCAGTGTAAAGTTGCAAAGTGGTGCAACTTTCATTCTCGAACTCGTACAACCCAACGAATTGTTCCAACACATTTGGATGGGTACATTTACACTAGGTATGGTTCTCTCTTGCACCCAAATATGCCGAATCGCTCTGAGCTACATTGGAGTGGCGTTTTCCATTAAGAGTCCAAAGTGCTAAAAGGCAGCAAACTTTGACGAACTATTTCTCAGAAATCGTGATTCTTACAGACTCTTCATTTGAGGATATGGGATTTTGTTGACACCATCTACAATAACCTCTCTCAGTTTTTGCTATCTAGAAGGCATTTTCCCGTGGTAATGAGTTTTCAGTTGAGGGAAAAGTTGCCAAATGCAAGTAGCGTAAAGTTGCAAAGTGGTGCAAATTTCATTCTCGAACTCGTACGACCCAATGGACTATTCCAACATGTCTGAATGGGTACGTTTATGCTAGGTATGGTTCTCTCTTGCACCCAAATACGCCGAATCGCTCTGAGCTACATTGGAGCGGTGTTTTCCCTTAAGATTCCAAAGTGCTAAAAGGTAGAAAACTTTGACGGACTATTTCTCGGAAATCATGATGCTTACAGACTCTTCGTCTGAGGATATGAGATGGTGTTGAGACCATCTACAATAATCTCTCTCAATTTTTGCTATCTCGAAGGAGTTTTCCCGTGGTGATGAGTTTTCAGTGAGGGAAAAGTTGCCAGATGCAAGTAGTGTAAAGTTGCAAAGTGGTGTAACTTCCATTCTCGAACTCGTACGACCCAATGGACTGTTCCAAAACATCTAGATGGGTATGTTTATGCTAGGTATGGTTCTCTCTTGCACCCAAATACACCGAATCGCTCCGAGCTGCATTGGAGCGACGTTTTCCCTTAAGAGTCCAAAGTGCTAATGTCAATGAAATGTGGGGGCAAAACTATTTAAGGTTGGATCAAGATTCTGCAAGTCCTAGCTCTTGCATCAGAAAACTCTTACCCAATCAACTTGAATCAATTACATGGAAAATGAAATTCACAATGAACTTTTTACTTCTTTTTTTTTTGAAAAAGTGGCAAGCCACTGTAATTTGTTATATATAAATAGGAGATATTACTAAACTTGGTTCAAACGAGCATACCGACAGGAAAGAACCAGGAGTAAAACCTTTGATTGTAGCTCGATTAAGTACAAAAATCTTTTTACATTTTAAATATACCCTTTATACAATGGCAGACATTTGAACCTTTATACACAGTTATGACCTTTTTACATTGTTTCACATTTCAAAATTCAATTTTTACAAAATTTGCCTATTTGAGGCATTCAAGGCATAGTCTTCCACAAGAGTAGTATGTTGGCGTTTTCGAGTGACAAGCACCTATACAAACCATCAAGGTAGCAGTTAAACTACATACAATAGAAAATATGCTTAGAATAACTAATCGATATTATTGTAATTTGTCACATACCTCTCTAAAAGGATCAAAGTTACCTATTGTTGTAGCAAGTCCATGAGCAATCGTGCCAGGAATATTGCAAAATTTGTCAAATGATAAATCTATATTGTAACAACAAAAAATATACTTAGACTAACAAATCTATATTAATCTAAACATCCTGAATGATGATGAATTGGTAATGCAAACTATAAAAGATGCTTTGAATAACCAATCTATATTAAAGTAATATGTTGCATACCTCTTTGAAAGGATCAGAGTTGGCTATTGTTGCAATAGGTCCATGATCAATCATGTCAAGAATATCGCAAAATTTGTCAAATAATATATCTATATTGTCACAACAAAAAAGAGGCTTAAGAATTGTACTTTCCATTCTTGAATATGCTATTCAAGTGTGCTTGAAGGGTCATCTCTTTGCTTAAGAGTATCCAATATTGCTTCATGATCAACATTACTAAGTGTCCATAGTTTTTTGGTCTTTGGTTTGGCATGATGCTTCAACAACTTAACATTTGTTGCTATAACAAGGTGTGAATACATGAGAATGGTTTTGTGTTTCTCGTAGTCTTCAAATGTAGGTATACCATTCTTTCTAATCATGTATTTTCGCAACCAAGTTCTTGCAGCCACAACTTAACCTGTAGGATACACGAACCCATCATCATCTTCCATTGATTGTGTTAGCTTGTGCTTTACCCGCACACATCGAGTCAACCAATATTCTAATCTCTCTTCATTCCCATGCGGTGCAACAACTGCAAAAATATGTCTTGGATGTAGTAGATTTGAAAGCTGGTCATAATCAAGTGAACTTTTCATTGTGTAATTTTTCATGGATATAGTTTGAGATAAAGGAGTTAGATACTATGGAACCCATGTATCGACCCACTCACTTGAATCGCATTGATCCCACTCACACTGAATACAACTCTGACAAAAACAAGCCAACTTTCATGTCCAAATGGTCCATGTGCTTGCATCTTTGAAGAATCTTTGATTGTATGACAATCCAATCTGCCTCCCATTGTACCCTCATCAACCAACCAAAAGAATCTGTGCACTATTGAATCAAGTGTCCCTCCCTGTGACAATGCTGAACTATACCAATCAACAATAGAATGTGCATCACTAAATTTTTCTCCTGAAATCTTCAATTGCTCCTTAACTAGAGCTCTTGTTACACATGCACCTGCTCCATCATGCTCCCCTTTCCCATGCTGAGCTTCAAAAAAACTCCAAATATTAGGTACACCCCACTCTACATGCATTCTACTCGACCAATAAAACATACGAGCATTCTTGAATTGACCTGTACAATTATCTGACCAAATGAGATGTCGGCCTAGTGCTATATCATGCTCCTACAAGAACTCAAAAAAGTTCTTGAAACAATGTTGGACATACTCGGATGAGTGAGATCTATCATCACTCATATAAAAATGATACTCTCTAATTATCTTTTGATCCTCCTCTATACTATTAGGTGCATGTCTAAACGTTATGTGGACAAAAATAGAAATCTGAATGGAATTGCAATACTGAGATTGTACCTCATTTTGTGGTTGCAATGTGTAGTTTTCAGCAAAATCAACCATTGATATAATAGTGCCAATCGGAAAAGAGTCCTTATATCCTGAATTGTTGATCCAACCACTGAGACCTATGACTATGCATTGCATATTTGTAGAGAAGATTGTCCTTAAAATCTGAAATAAAATCAGCAACACTGCATTCTTTTGTAACCAACTCGCATCTAGAACCTTCACCTCCACTCTACAAAGTATATTTGACTATCTCATATCTCTTTTTCTCAACAAGATTCTTTCCAAATTCATGTTCGGAACCCTCATGAAAACATTGAACAAACTTTGAAAAGCCACCACATTGTGAGCACTTTGCATTTAAACAATCATTTCTATAGAAAAAGGAATCATCATCCCTAGAACATAAAAATAGATCTAGCAAGTCCCTTTATGATTTCAGAAGATGCATTGCACCACTCCTGCAACATTTCATTAGTATGAAAAGTAGAATGGATATAGCATAATAGTTCATGGTACATTGAAAACTCCACATGGTATTTGCAACAAGTATTACGAATCTTAAGAGGCACACAATAAAATGGCTTCAAACCTTCAAAAGTTCTTTGCGAGATTTCCATATTTGGATGTGTTTGAATAAATTTGTTGAACAACATTGTTTGGCTTGATTCCAAGAAATGTTTAGGATGCGGTGTACGGTCTTGACTGCCAATTCTTAGATTTAAAACATCCTTTGCATTGGGTGATACTCTAGAGTTATCATTCCAAAATTATTGAATTGCCTACTTTACATTATCAGTTAGCTTCTTATCAACATGTGTAAGCCTTTCGAAAAAAGCCCATGTATCATTTTGAAGAGGATCATCTATTCTTTCTCTTCTTGCAAGTGCTCTATCCAAAGTTTTATGATTTAAGTCAAAATCAATACAAGTTTCTCTCATAAAGCAAGCCTTTTTCACTTGATGGCTTACTAGGGTGGTGGTAATGAATCTCCGAGCAGCTCTCTTATCTTTTTCCTTGTTATTTTTTCCAATAGACTTGAGAGCATTAAAAATATTTTTGACAATAATAGAATTTTTTTCAGTCCTCTTGTTCAAGCGAATCTTCAATTTGGCTAGCAAAGGTCTCATCTTTTGCATCTTTAGAAATTGTACAAAAAGTTGGCATTGCTCGGTCAATGTCTTATCACTAAAATATTGGTTGAAAAGTATTATAGCCCACAGCCGAATAGTTCGTGCTGACCTCTTGCCTTCAAAATTGTTTATAATGTTATTATCAATTTCAACTAACCATTTAGGGGTCCTTGAAGGTCTTGAATTTGGAATATGTCTTTCTTCCACACAGGGTTCTTCATTTCTCGTGTAATCTGGTGAAACATAATTTACACTTGCTTCAATATTATGCTCAACATCTTCATTTCCAACATTTTCACCTTGAACATTTTCAATATCATGTTTAACATCTTCATTACAATTTCAATAATTTCATTCCCAATTTCAATATCATGTTCAACATCTTCAATTCCAACATTTTCATTATCAATTTCAATATTTTCATTCCCAATTTCAATATCATGTTCAACATCTTCAATTCCAACATTTTCATTCCCAATTTCAATATCATGTTCTACATTTTCACCTTGAACATATTCAATTTCTTCTTCACTTGAAAGACCATAGGGCTCAAGTTCACCAATATTTAACATACCTTGTCTTTTCTTCCTATAACCTTCTCTATCTCTTTGTCTATATCCTTCAATTTGTTCTTTTGTCAGCTTTCTCTTACATTTTTGCTTCCGACGAGTGCTGATCCCCATTATACCAAATAAAAGATGCTAAAAAATCATTATGTATGACAAATTTGAGTACAAGATGCTCCAAAAAGTTTATCTTTGTCTCTTCATGTCTGAAACCGCACGTTTGTTGCCTGTAAAGTGCTGCAAATAGAATGCAGGGTCCATTGGAATGCACAAAAATGGCCCACATGGGGTTTCTCTATGGCCCACAAATCTGATATCCGATATAATCAAATATCCGATTTGTAAAACATGTTCTACAATGGTAAGATTTCACCTCTACACAATGAGTTTTCACAAATCGGATATCCGATTCAAATCAGATATCCGATTTGTACACACATAGACCAAAGGGAGAGGGAGAGGGAGAGGGAGAGTGGGAGAGGGAGAGGAAGAGAGGGAGGGAGAAAGAGAGAGGGAGAGGGAGAGAGAGGGAGAGAGGGAGAGAAAGGGAGAGGGAGAGAGGGAGAGAGGAG